>VMOF01000111.1:60743250-60952135 GCA_011764245.1 Trialeurodes vaporariorum | reverse complement strand
TGAAGTGAAATGCCCTCGTCTGTCACAGGTTGTCGTCGAATTCGGTGAGTGATTTTACTGTATAATGATTGATGTTTGCATGGATGAGTTATTATTTTGACTTCTTGTGAGTACGACTCGTTAATTTTCATGGAACTTTTCCATACAAGGCATGGAATGCTTCCCTTGCCAAGCAAGGAAATCTTTCCATTCCCAGCAAGGAAATTATTCCGTGCCAAAGCAAGGAAATTGTTCATGGAAATATTTCCGTGCCTGAGCAAGGAAATCTTTCCATGCCCCGACAAGGAAATCTTTCCGTGCCCCACCAAGGAAATCTTTCCGTGCCCCACCAAGGAAATCTTTCCGTGCCCCACCAAGGAAACTTTTCCGTCCCATTTTTCCTTCCCCAAAAATGCAAGGAAAAAAGTCATGGAAAAAGTCAAGGAAAAAGTCAAGGTAAATTTTTAGCAGGGAAGTTGGCAAAAAGCCGGACTTGACTACAGCTAGTAAAACCTCTCTTGCCACAAATGCTAGCTTCTGATTGGCGGAGCAGATTCGATGCATCGGTCGACCTTGAGAACGTTCAAAGTGTTCCAACTTGATTTGGCCCCAAGGTGCCAGAGTCACGCACCCTCCCCACTGAACCCCCTCCCTCCCTGCTGTAGGGTGCCATTCTCCAATGACGCGCCCAGGATGATCTTTTGGAAAGGTCTAAAAAGGTCTAAAGCTTCTTGAGCAATTTGCTTAGTATCACGGTGTTAGTGCGGTGGTTAGTTGCAGACCAGCCCGAAAATTTACTCCGGGTTTGGAAAGGGGGACTTTAGCCCGGTAGCACCTCCCTCCCCCACCTCCTTGATGTGTTTGGATAGCGTAGGCGTTTGCTAACAACTGACGTCCGCGGTTACTCGAAATGAGTTTTTTCACGTTCCCGGGTGGGAAAACTCCGGCGAGCCTTTGATCGACTCCACAAGCGGGTCGATCTTCAACCCTTGCAACTCCTAACAAGCCTGTCCTCGTTCTTAGCAGTAGGAGGAAAATTAGCATTATCCAACTCTTAGCAACACTCCGTTTTTGTCATTGTGAGCCAGGGGACTAACCTAATTTCGCTCGAAGGAAGCTCGCCCAGTGAGCCGTGAACCCTCTTTGTTGTGTGTCCCGTCTCGCCATGCGCCACTCAACCCACCTAGTCCGGGCCGGACTGGAGTTCGAGAGTCAGCGGCGTGATTGGGCACGCTGGCATACCCCCGGGTAGACAGATCGGAGGAGACGTGGTCCTCGGGTGGTGACTGACGACAAAGGGTCGTGTTTACCATAGACTTTTGAGTTCCACACAATGATTACATGGCTGGTAAGAGAGATGGCCGTCTTGACGCTATCAATGTGGGGCAAACTTTGAACGAGCAATTTAAGTGTAAGTTTACTTATACAATTCTATCTTGAGGGTTTAAATAAAATAAATTTTCTTTTTTAAGGGTTTAAATATAATTTATTGGTACCTAATACTCCCCAGAATGAAGTGAATAATTAAAAAATAAAGCCGGTTAAAAACCAAGTTTTAGCCCAATTACATTGTGGAGACCAGGTTTAAGTTCCCACAACGCGTTCTTACCCTCATTACGCGGTCGGTAGACTGCGTGCGGTACCCACTATACGATACCTACTCCGTAAGAAATTGAAACTCGCGGAACTCGCCGTTATAAAAGATGACTTAACGAAAAGTGTGCTCTTGACCACGCTTATCATGAGCTCTCCTTTATTTTCGTAAACCATCTTTTTTTTTTTTTTTGACCGCTCGTTTCCTTTCTATAGCGTTATTTGACGATTCCAAGAAACAGCTCACTACCGCCGCGCCGCGGCACACTCTCACTGGCATATTTTCTACTACCTCACTGTCGGTTGTAAGTTTTGTTTATTTATCATTTCTCTCTTCCTCTCTCTACCTCCCTTCCTCTCTCTCGCACTCTCTTTCTCTTTCTATCTCTTCTCTCCCTCCCTCCCCCTCCTCTTTCCCTTTTCCCCATTTTTTTTCTCTCACTGGCATTTTGACGGGTGCAAGGAGTGCC
Organism: Trialeurodes vaporariorum; assembly: GCA_011764245.1. Classification (NCBI taxonomy): domain Eukaryota; kingdom Metazoa; phylum Arthropoda; class Insecta; order Hemiptera; family Aleyrodidae; genus Trialeurodes; species Trialeurodes vaporariorum. The sequence goes on along the minus strand of VMOF01000111.1, from coordinate 60,950,093 downwards.
ATGCGATGCAAAAAATGCAATTCATCTTCATCTAAGACCCGAGACCGAGCTTGCGCTGTTCGGAAAGATTAGTTCGCGTCGAAAGTGATGATTCGTGTGGGCTGATAAGGCAATCAAACATACACAGTGTGTATCAGAAATAGTAAAGAAAAAAGTAAATGAATAAAAGAAATGAAAAGAATAAATGTGTGGCATTATAGACGTTAACTCTTTTTAGATGAGAAAAAAAAATAGCTAGATGTACACAACGAAATCCATTTTTAGATATCCGTCGAGGTGTATATCTTTTTCATGTAAAGAACTAACAATAAGCGCAATAGGGGACTGAAAGGCGTGAACCTTTCCGATGCATACAGCATTTCAAAAGTTAATACAAACAATGATGTAGACTTAGACACTTGATAATTGTAAAACATTTTTCTTAGATATTAATTATTAACAATTCAGTAGTGAACAATTTAGATGGAAGCATAACGACCGAATCATTGAATTGCCTATTCCTTTGGTAGGGACGTAATTCCAGGTTTTGCTTGGGGGGGGGGGGCAGTGGTCATCCAAAACTGATGACTTTTTTTTTTTTTTTTTTTTTTTTTTTTTTTTTTTTTTTGCTCCCCATTTTTGCTCCGCGTGATATTTTATGAAAATTATGACCTGTATTCTGAAGGGCTGCTTCCCCCTACCAAATTACGCCCCTGTCCTCGGAATGGGGAAAACTGACTGTCCCGTTTGGAAATAAATATATTAATAAAGTTATAAAATTTGTTAAAACGTCTAGATATTTATAAAAATGTCATAAGAACATCTCATTTGGTGGAGTGGGCAATATTAGGTTTTTAAACTAATAAAGGGAGGTATACAAGTAGGTTTTGATAGAATTAGCTTTCATGTTGGATTGAAAATAAAAAAAAGCATGCCTGAAATATGCTCAAAAAGTAGGAGTAGACGAGGGACAATTGTAGCAGGGACAGTTAATTACAACACAGACGATTTTGAAAGTGCTGAAAGCAGTAAAAATTTAAATTGCGGCCACAGATTTGTTGTTCACTTCTTTCCGACGCGAACAAAAAATACGAAGTTTCACGAAAATCGGTCCTGTAAATTACGGGTTTTATTACGAGTTCGTGGTTTTCGCCAAATTTTCGGTCATAGTTTATTTTTATGGCTTCACTTCCGGCTATTGCCACTGTAATTTATTCTTACGGTGCTCAGTTAAACTGTTTACGTAATGTCATTATTTATATTCGAAAGAGCTTTTTAGCACAATTTTTAAAATTGTAGATTTCGTTGTTCTCAAGTGAGATCCAAAAGTGTGGTTGGGGGAGGGGGGGGCAATTGTAACACGAATGTAGGGGCAATTGTGTGACATGCCCAACGTACAGGGTGGGCCAAAAGTCCCTAGACGGCTTCATAACTTTTGAACGGCTGCAGATAAAAAAACCAAACTTGGGGATGTTTATAACTTAATAGGAACTACTTTTTGGTGTATCAGAAATTCCGAGGGGCATCCGTAAGCAAATTAATAATACTATTTTCAAATAGCAACCCCCATCTTGTGGTACCTTGTTCAAGGGGCATAACATTCTAGGATTTTTAGCCCAAACCGTAGGTCAATATCGTTTTTCGTTTTCGATAAATCAAAGGTAAAAGGTCGATATGAACCCATTTTCAACAAATCATTACAAGATCATTCCATATCAAATCAACCAGAGCGTGTGCTGCATAGTCATGGATTTGGGAAATGTTTTGTGCGGTGATTGTAACTGCTTTTAGTGGCTAAAAACGTATTTTTTCGTATTTTTTTAGTCAATGGCCCCTGAGATATAGGCAACCGGAAATTCAAAAATTGCGATTTTAGGCTTACCTTTGAACGCGTGCCCTCAACCTTACTTTTCAACGGAAACAAATGGTTGAGGTCTCCTTTTGATGCATTTTACGTCCTATTTTTATTGCTTTGGCTCGTTTATCAATAATTGAAGGTTTAGCGGGTTGCATACCTATTTGAATTTTGGTGACCCTATTGCAATTTTTCCGATTTTTGATAATTTTTAGCGTTTGTGGAAAAAATTCGAACTTTCCAAGCTTTAAGTACAGCACTAAGAGTACCTGCCCCAAAAAAATTGGATTTCCTGAGCAATTTTTTCTAGTTTAAAAAATTGCTTAAAGTCGGCCGAAATTAAGAAAAACCCAACTTTGAGGTTAAAAAAGATGATGTGGAACTTCACCAAAAAATCTGAAAGAATTGCTAAAGCCACCGCTTTTAAGCCTACTTTCAATATCTGAAGTCGAACGTTTGTGTATTTGACCGCAACAGTCGATTTTTTTTTTCTTTCAAAATTGGTAAAAATATAATTTGCTAGAACACACGCAAACAAAGCGAATAGATTCTTTGAGGTTAAAAAATCTCACGAAAGTTCTAAAATGACCGCTTTTAAGTCTTTTTCAGTGCCTGAAGTTGAACATTTGATTATTAAAGCGCTTCAGTTGAAAAACAATAGTTCGTAAAATCGGTAAAAACACCATCAGCGCAGCCACAATCTGAGCTTAGTTCAGGGCATAGGGGCGCACGCTCATCTAGCTGCGCTACTGCTCTGAGTAAAATTCGAAAAAAAAAAAAAAAAAAAAAACATTTTTGTCATGAAGTAGCTCTTCTAATTGGATGTATGTTGGTTAGTTATTATGAGTGGAATGGTTATTATTGGTTAGTTGGTTTGGTATTATTGCTTGGTTAGTTATTATGAAAATACAAAGGTCATGCGATTCCATCGCATGACCTTTGTATTTTCATTAGCATTTTCCGTAAATTGGTAGCAACAACCAAAAGTGTAAACTGTTGACAAAGTGCAACTGGTTCGCATAGTTCTCAGACGCTACAGAGGGTATATACAACGAAGACCGACAACTTTTGGTGCACCCTGTGAGAGTGCCTAGATAGGTTTGTATCTCTGACCCATCTCTAGGTCATCACTGACGAACGGCAACGTTACGTCCACTTATGATAAGAATAAAAATATTTTGAAGAGCACAAGATTAATACACCGGCTAAGAAATCGACTTTATCTCCACTCAAAGAATGAAGCATTAATCATCCAAAGAAAGTCCTCTCTGTGTATCTCTCCTGTACGTCGAGTCTTTGTACTTACTTCAACATTCCCGATTTCACGTCCCCGGCTTAGGATCCGTTCAGATTGAGGCACTGGAATTGTGGTTCGTAATTAGTGGTTCAATTGGCTGTAGACCACTTTTTCTTTAAGCAATTTACGGATCGATACAAATTCAAAAACCTGCCAAAAATAAGGATGGTACCACTAGAATCTGATAAAATTCACTCCTTTAAGATGATTCCAGGGTCGATTAGTTCCAACTGTGGACACCACGTCGCGTTGCTCAAAAAGTCAACAGTTTACGGCTAAAATTGACGAATTCACGCTAAAAACACAAATTTGAAGAACGCCAGCACCTGCGAGCATACTTCAGGAAGATACCCTGAAAGTTTTAGGCTGAAACACTAAAAAAAAAGCCGGAAATTATGAAATACGAAACTTCCCGTAAGCCGCAATGAGTGCGAGTGAGGCAGATAGACGTATCATCACTCGCGCTCACTCTCATACTCACTAAGCTTATGGCGAAACGAATTTCATAATTTACGGCTTTAATTTTGAACCAATTTTGCTCACTTTCGGCTCAAAAAATCCGTAAAAAAATTTTGCAGGTGTTGACGTTATTGGATTTTGCGTTTTATCCATAGTTTCAGTTTAAAACGCCAAAAACACGACTTTTCCAAAAAGCTACTAGTGGCGCTATCCATCGAATTGAAATCTGGAAAAGTTTCGCCTGGAATCACCTTAAATGCATTTAAATGCGCTAGCATGATGGCGGTGTATGACACTAATATAATGAAAGACTCCCGTCTAATAATACTGTCACTCTATCAAAAAGTGACCAATAAGAGACAACTTTCCTTCGGCACCGGCGTCACCAGGTGTCACGGTACCATTAATTGAATGTTCATCACTAGGTACTCGTATACTCATGTGTCTTATTACTCGGTGAATCGTCCTTGTCAGCAAAGAGAAAGTGAAGAAATTGAGATGGGCATCTCCATTTATTAGTGTCATACCCATACGCCGCCAGCACGCTCACACATTTAAACGCATTTAATGAGTTTCAGAATGAATTTCGTGAGTTTTTAGTGCTACCATCGTTATATATGCAAGTTTTTGCGTAGGAATCGACCCTTAAATTGCTTACAGCAACATAGTGCTTTAGCCCCATTCCCTGGAATCTGATCATCGTGAATTTCCCCGGTCCGACACCATGGCTGAAAGCAGTGAAAGAGCTACAAAACTTACCTATTATTTTAGTATACATTTAGACTCTGACGTCATAGGCATCAGAATCATCAGATTATATTTGAGTTCAGTTTTCTATTAATCTGCTCATTTACCAGGCTTAGATCAAGCGCATCAATATACACATAATACTTTTTCCTTCTTCCCAGTTTTGAAAGAGCTACCCGGCAAAAAATGAATCGCCCGTTTTGGTCCTAAAAAGTCCTACAAACCGCCTAATATTATCCGAGTGTCGTTTCGGTTTCGAAGCGAACGTCCCAGTGTCGGCCAGCAGTGTAGTTTGAGTAAGGCGGATGTCCGTTTCTCGTGTATTGTTCGGAAACAATGCAGACCTCAGCCCATATACCTGCGTTGGACTTAAGGTTTTTCCCAGGACGTTTTTCGACTCCGGGAAATAATCTTAAACATAATTGGGACGTTTTTCGGACAGTTTCATTTTTTGCCGGGTATGAAATCACTAATTTTAGGTAAAATTTTCTTTTTTAAAAATATATTTATTCTGAAAAATACAGAATTATTTCTGTTTTGGTAATAATGGTTAAGATACCAGTGGATAGTTTAAAATTCTGACGTACCTGTTACCTGAGACTAGGTGTTTCGTCAAAATATGAATTAACATAGGTTTTTAAAAGCAGGTGTACGATGACGATGCAAAAGGATAAGAGTGAGGCGTCTAGTTATCAATGAAATATGGCAACGGCTCAACGTTGAATGGACGAGAAAACCGCATCCATTCTAGGGTTCTGACGCGCTATCAAGATCAAAAAGACTCGTGGTGAAAAGGATATTGGGGGGGGGGGGGGGGGGATTAGCGGTTTAAAATGGTATCTCAATGATATCACAATCGAGGAATAAATCGTCGATGAATCGTAATTTTCTTGCAAAATTCTTCCGAAAAAATCACATATAAAATCGTAAATTTCTCCCTGAGGATGTCCTACTAACTAGCGATTTTTTCGCGTTTTTTGGAAGGATTCGTTCACGCGATTTTTTCTCGAAAAAATTTCCGAAAAAAGAAAACCGTCCAATAATGGTAAATTTCCTCAGCCCCATTTGGAACGTCTATGCGATTTGTTTCAAGTTGATTTCCCTCTTAAAAAATCATCTCGATGATTTTGAATTTGATTGAAAAATTTCAGAAAAATGAAAACTGTCCAAAAATGGTGACATTTTTCAGCCGTGGGGCTGAATCAATACTTTTATTTTTGAATTTGTTGACACAAATATCGGTTTCCGTGAGGAATTGAGAATATTGAGACGTAAGAATTCGAACAAACGCTGTCGGTGTTTATTCTGTATATTCGTATATGAAGTCAGCTACACAGAAAAAGAAAAAAAAAAAAACTGTTGATTTTACAGCATGGGGTGTTGAAAAAGTGTGTAGCATGGAAGTATGTTGGATTAACAGGCCTGAGCGGTTCAATTATTAGCACCGGTTTTTGTCAAATCAACTCTTCTGACGGTTAATTTTACAGCTCAGATCTGTTGATCCAACGTATTAACCCGCTACACACTTTTTTGCTGCACCCTATGCTGCCCTTTTTGCACACCCTATGCTGTAAAAATCAACATATTTTTTTTTTCTGTGTAGGTGATGGCAGTCGGCCATGATTATTTGAATGTGCCGCGCACGGAAAAAAAAGATTAGTGAAAATAACCATACGGATACCTGATTTTGGCACCTGCTAGATGTTATGGTAATGTTAACCAGAAGTATACTATGTTTTGACTAGGTACTAGATGATGTTACCTGATTGCATGTCGAATTTACTCAAAGTATCGGTAAACGTACCATACTTCTGGTCAAGTTAACCATAACATCTAGCAGGTGCCAAAATCAGGTATCCGTATGGTTATTTTCACCGTAGTTTTTTTTCCGTGCGCGAACACCGTGAAATATCGTGCACGTGGTGAAAAGATACAGGAGTGAATAGTGTCCAGTTTTTTTCGCATTTTGTGAGTTTATTCATGAATTTTGTTGTTTCCTGATGCTACCATAATCAGCCTCGGTCTGGCCGTATGGAATTTTGGGAGTTTTCCCGGTGGGCCGGTCTTTCAGGGCCAGTAAGCAGGGGGAAGAAAAAAAGGGAAGTAAGAAAATAAGGGAAAATAGGACTTTCTTCGTTAGGTCAAAATGATCACGCAGACGCTTTATTGAGGAGAAGGGGGGGGAGGGGGTATGCAACTGCACTGTGTCATTCGAGAAATTAGGGGGCAATTGCAAACTGCACGCATCACTAATCCCATCCATCCGCGAGCTCCGGACCAGGTGGACAATAGTGTGACGTCGCTATTTTTTTTTTTGACGTCGTACCTATTTAGTGTGACGTCGCTCAAAAAATTGCTCCCTCACTCGCTCTCGTGGGAAACACAAAAACAGCTCTCGTGTTTCCCATAAGAAACACGATCCAAATTTTCAAATACAATGTTGTGCTAGTAAACAACAAGTTCTCTCATATTTTATTACACCATCGGATTCCATGTACCTTAAAATATGAGCACGCTTCAACAAAATGTTTGAAACATCGCGCATTAATGTGCAATCACATTTATATCAAAGAAAGCACTATGTTTTGTCCTTGTCACACTCACAGTTTCTTATGGGCGCAAAATTCGAGGTTATACCCTGGTAAAAATGACGACTATACGACTATTCCAAAAACGACTATAAACATAGTTGCCGACTATAATCTATAGTTGGCCAACTATAATCCATAGTTGGCCAACTACGTTTATAGTCGTTTTTGGAACGGTTGTAATCGTCATTTTTACCAGGGTAGGCTCATCAGCACCTTCACACTATGTGTTACACATCGAACAAACTTCGATACGAAGAGAGGTTAGAATGATTGAGTGTCACGGTGGTGATACTCCCATAAGAGACCGTGAGTAAGACAAGGACAAAACATAGAACATCTTTCGGTGCAACTATGATAGTAAATTAGCTTGTTATCTTTTAGGAATTATATTAGAGTGAAAAGATACTTTAAGATACGTGGAATCTAATGGTGCAATAAAATTTGAGAAAACTGGTGATAACTAGCATGAATTTGCGTTCGAAAATTTGGATCTGATTTCTTATGGGTATAAATCCACGAGAGTGAGCGCGATAGAGCATTTTTTTGGAACCAATTTTGATCGTGACGTCATCACTAAACAGATCTATTAATTGTGGTCCACAATCGTTCGCAGAAGCAGTGCTACAAGTCTACAATCTCGCAGGGCTCTCGTTCCTCGCCGAATCGCAGGTCGATATCGTTTTTGTGGTCGCGATATCGAAGTTCAAAGCAACGAGCTATAACTTCAGAGTGGCAAATCAAGGAACTTTCCGCTGGTTCACTGTTGTCATGCACCTAGGACGCCGTCATCTTGCCGTAAAAATCGGATTTGACGTTAAATTTTGTAGGTCGTTTCCGATCGTTTCGTAAACAAACGCGGGCATCGCCGGAAACGACCTACAAACTTTAACCTCCAACCTTGGAATCTGAAGTTCAAATTCCCCTTTTTCCCGGGATTCCTTCTACCCTGTCGTGTACAAGGTGGACCTATCCGCTGCCACTCTAAAGTTATAGCTAGTTGGTTCAAAGTGCGATTCTAACCAATTTTCAAAAATTCATAACTCCCTCTAAATAAATCGGAATTTAAGTCGTTCGCGAGAATTTAGCGTGGGTCGTCTTTTATACACACCCTGTATAGTGTTTAGTTCGTTGTTTTATCCGCTGTTTTCGTCCGAAGATTGATGTCCAAGCGCACTCGGTGTGCGAATACTGCTCTAGCGCCTAAATGTCACGATAACCGCGCTATAGGAGGCTTGCATTTCAATAGGCTATTACAATGCTGCATTTTTAACTGTTCCCTCTTCCCCTAAGAGTTTACTTGGCGTCCCCTTGCTACTCCACCTCGGACCTCATCCAATTCGAGCTCACCCGCTCGGCTAGCATGCGAAAAATATTTCAGCGATGCAGAATCCGCGGCGACACGAAATCGCCGATTAACCTTTCCTATTTCCACCTTCCTCCCTCTTACCCGGAGCTTGAGGCCAGGTACGCTCGTAACCAGCGTAATCCGCACGCCCTCGTCCCGTTGCACGTTGGCAGAAAGGATAGAGAGCGCACCTGCCTGTCCGCTGTAACCGTTGCTTCCTTTTTATGCGAATCCCCCCCCCCCCACCTTCGATGAACTTTCGTTTTGATAAATTAAATTTGGACTGATTTCAAGCGGAGACACTCGTTCACATTATAATGAGCACGTGGTAGAAGCGTGCGCAGTTTTGATGGAACAGCTAGAACTGCCAGTTTTGAGACGAAAGAATATGACCAATTCGTGAAGAGGAGTCGACCCTTCCTTCTTGTCCTTCGGAATTTACTTCTATCGCGCAACCTGCACGGCGCATTTCTATAAATGGTCTGAAGCGATGTTTAAATGTAGGCATTAAAGACATAAAATGAGTGAAAGAAACGGTCATCACCCCAAGAATGACGGTGAAGTATTGCACAGAGTCGGTATTTACGAGGAGAGAATCGTATTTCTTGTTTTGAGGTGACGCACTTCGAGAATTTGGTCGCTATCGCATACATTAAGAGGAAGTTCAGTGATAGTTTGGGCTTGCGTTTTCAAAGAAAAATACAGTCGAGAGATCATGTATTCAGATTTTTAAAGATTGTAATAGACCTTTAAATAGTTGAGTGGAAATTAGAAATTCAATTTTAATGTTTCTTTCACTCGCTCTTTAAAAAAAAAAAAAAAAATGCTATCTACTTTATGATATACCGTTTTCATAATTTTAGTGAGGTGACGCCGTGATGACGACGGCTCGACTATTAGACCACTTTGGCACAATATGAAGAAAATATAAAAGCAAAGCGCAAATTGGGAGGTGGAATGGGTAAGGGGCGCAAACGGCAACCTAATCTTGCGGATTTTGGAAAACAGCTTATTCAAGTCGATTTTCCAAAGAATGAACTGAAAACATATAAGATTGAGTCGCGCTCCCACCCTGAACTTAATATTGGCGGCTACCGTCGCGTCGCCTCGCTTTCTCTTCAGCAGAAGAATCAATTAGATTCCCAATATATATGAAAGAGTCTCGCCGCGTGAAGCATGAAGAAGAAAATTTTCTATAAGGAGGCGTCCTCTCTGATTGGTTGGGTTCACCGAGGGGGTGTGTACTGTGTACGCCTCGATGGGTGCGCTCCAACGGACGGTCTTCTTATGGAGAATAGCACAGAATGCCTCCTTTAGCTCCGTGACAGCCTGAAATCCAGCAGCCAACCAGAATCTATACCCCGCATGGCGAGACTCTTTCATATACAGGGACTCTAGAATCAATGATAGCTGCCAAACCTCTCCCTAGAAAGTTGTCGCGGTGACGTGACGTTTGCGGATGCAGGATTTATTTCCAGGTTCTTAGAAATGCATAGCGTTTGCGGACACTACAATTTCGCGCGTGGCGTTTAAGGACACTCAAAAAGGAAGAGAATGAGGGGAAATTGAGAGAGAATAATATTTGATAGAATCAACTTACTGAGCATGTAAAATTGAAATTGCACATTAATCAGTCTATTTTTTTTTTTAATATTTTTCCATGGCTCGTTCATCTCTGCCACTGCTATCTCTACGCCTTGTCCATTTTCATCAGTGGCGAGGCGTGCGATTTGGCAACGTTCCTTCCCCCCATTTAAACACATTAGAAAGGTCGAAATGCTTGGTCATCGCCGACGACTGAAGCGTTCGACTTTTTTGGTGAATTTAAATGGAGAAAATACCTTGTTGCCAAATGTCACGCTTCGCCACTGATTTTCATTTCATTTTTTCTCCGCTTTTTGTCTGTAACTACACCCTCTACACCCATGATGGCTTTGAAACAAATTAAGGGCACAAAAGACACGATGTAATTCTAAGTGGGAGGTTATTTAAAATGGTCACTGTGACTTCCTGTATTACAAAACAAAAAAACAACAAATACAACAAACATTACAAAATGTCAAACTCCATCATATTGGATTGACCATCATATTGGATTGACCTCACTCTTCAGTGCACCCATCATATGCATACTCAATGCATTCCTTTTCTTTATTTTGTAAAATTCAAAAGACTAAGGATGCAAAAAATAATAATATAGATACCTACGTCCTACATGATGAAAAGAAAAAAATTTCAAAAAAATTCTTTAAAAGCTAAATAATCAATGATGCGAATGGCTATAAATAATGGTGGGAGGATCCCATAAAATTATTTCCTCAGTACAAGCTAGAATATCAATGATGCAGATAAATACTAATGATGATGGGGGGGGGGGGGAGTTATTACGTTTAATTATAATTTTAAATCACTCTGTGACTCAGGGTGACGGCTGCAGATTGAATACAAATATTGCAAAAAGGAAGCCAAATATACATTTTTTAATCCAAAAACTCGAGGAATAAGACAGTATATACATCAATGGTTCTTGACAAGAAAAGCCCTACTAGGAATTGCTTACGGAAAGCGGAGCGAAAAAGGCAATGAAAAAAGACGCCGAGACGTTAACGAAATCAGTGGCAATGGGTGTGTTGCAAACGTTTGCTACAACGATTAAGAGTGTTTAATCTAATGTAAAATCGCCTGAAAAGTCCATTGGTGGCGTCAGAAAGTAATAAAATGCAATAATAAACTTACTAGAGGCGTTTAATGAAATCCAAGATAGCGGAGAAATATCGAGCAATTTGTATGCACGCACCGCGAACATCCAAGGATGCATGGCCAACTTTGACAACCTCACTAGAGGTGGAGGTTATATGTTTGTTTACGTTGTGATTGGTTGTGATCGATATTGTGAGGTTAGCTATCCTTGGATGTTCGTGGTGCATGCATACAAATTTATTGATATTTCTCCGCCATCTTGGATTTCATGAAACACCTCTTGTGAGTTTATTATTGCATTTTATGACACTCTGACGCCACCAATGGACTTTTCAGGAGATTTTACATTAGATTAGACTCTCTTAATCGTTGTGGCAAAAGTTTGCAACAAACCCATGGAAGATGAACGAGACGCGAAGTCGTTATAAATTCTTGCGTTGCGTTGGAAATCTTGAAAAAATAGACTGATTAATGTGCAACTTCAAATTTTACATGTTCAGTAAGTTGATTCTTTCAAATATATTATTATCTCTCAATTTCACTTCATTCTCTTCTTTTTCGAGTGCATGTCTTCAAACGCCACGCAAAAAAACCAATTGTCCGCAAACGCCACGCATTTCTAAGAATCTGGAAATCTCGCGTAGACGAATGCTACGTCACCAAATTGTCTGCCAACACGGCGCGGCGCCAATGAAAAACCAGCCATAAGAATTCACAGGATTAAAACGTGCCCTCGGTTATAATACTGGACTTAAATTGAAAGGACGGAAATATCAAGTGTCCTATCAAATACTATTAAAAGTTTACAAATTGTCTGACTATACAGGGTGTTTCAGAAACATATGTCGTCCTTGTAACCACGTATTCTAGCGGTCAAAATAATATTTTTTCCCCCTGCTCCCCTTTTCAGCTACAGCCCCCAAAGTTTTAAAAAAAAATCGATGGTTTTTTTCTTGGAATAGCGACCTCCTATATGAACCAAATGTCATGAAAATTTGTGTCTCGGGGTAATTTTACATCCAGAAGCCATTCATGACCTCAAAAAATTTAGAAATTAGGTCTGACTGTACTTCTCAGGCAATCTTTTATACCTTCAATGGCACAAATTTTATGTTACGGATTAAAAATTTGAAAAATAATTACTGTAAGTAGATGGGAGAAACTATCAGAAAGAATTTTGGTTCCCCCCCCCTTCATTTTTTTGTTTTTTTTACGACGCATTTTAAGCGAGATAATCGCTCCACAAGGTGAAATAGTCAGCGGTTTTACTGCAGCGGGCGGCCTGCAGTAGGAGCGGAGTGGCGGGTTGCATACTTACTGTTGCTCTTCATGGTAAAAGCGCTGACTTTTCCACCTTCTGGAGTGATTATCTCGCTTAAAACGAGTCGTATCAACTAACAAACAAAAATGAGGAACTCAAAAATTCTTCCTGATAGTTTCTCCCATCTGATTACAGTAATTATTTTTCAAATTTTTAAACCGTAACATAAAATTTGTGCCATTGAAGGTAGAAGATTACCTGAAGAGTAAGCAGACTTAATTTCTGAATTTTTAGAGGCCATTAATGGATACTAGACGTAAAATTACCGCGAGAAACCAATTTTCATGACATTTGGTTCATATAGGTGGTCGCTATTCCAAAAGAAGCCATCAATTTTTTAAAACTTTGGGGGGCTGTAGCTTAAAAGGGGGGCATTTTTGGAAACATGTTTACGGGAAAAAGTCTTATTTTGACCTCTAGAATACGTGGTTACAAGGACGACATACGAGGGTCTTTCAATAAGTAAGTCTCCCCCCCCTCTCCAAAATCCACATTTTTGATCAGAAAAATCTGAAAAAAATCGTACACTAAATTTGAGGATATTTTGAATCGATCTACGCAAGATTTACAATCGAAGCATTAGCGTGCCCGGGAGACGCGTTTAACCTCGCGCTGCGCGTTGGCGCGGTGCGGCGCTCCCGCCAGATTTTTGAATGCTAAGCACAGCTGCTCGGATTATCTTCACCGCTAGTTTTAAGCGTTTTTCGGGACAAGGGAGAAGTTCTCCCTGAAGAATACCTTAAAAAAGGTTAAACGGTGAACTCAGAATATTATTGTGACATTTTAAAGAAAGAAAAAAATCGAAGAGCAATGCAAAACAAACGGAGCGGAAATTGTCAAAACGCGTCCTGCTTTTCCACGAGAATACGCGTCCCCACGTCTCAACTCCAACGAACGGAACGAGATTTTAAAGTCGTTTAAGTGGGAAATTTTTCCACGTCCGCGCTTACGCTCCGATTGTAAATCCAATTGCGCAGATCGATTTGAAATATCCTCATTATTAACATATATTTTTTTCTGATTTTTCTGATCAAAATTGTAGGTTTGGCGAGGGGGGAAAGCTTACTTAAGTATTGAAAGACTCTCCGTACACGTTTCTGATACACCCTGTATAGTGTGGGTACTGAGGAGGACTGCTTTTCTAAATTCTATTGTGCACAAGACTCAAGAGGTGTTGAAAATCTGTTCTCGAACCTTTTAAGGGCGTATTCTACAGGTCAATTTAAGACTTTTTCCAATAAATATGTGTTCTTAAATGTACCCCTTCCGAATTACAGGGTTGCAAAGTTTCCGAAAAAAAAAGTTTGAAAATGTTGTAGCCTTCACGGAAATTGTTCAAAATTCACGAAAATTCGTGCACCCATGTATTTATACGTGTTTTCAATTTCATTTATGAGCTCAAAATAACTCAGTCGCTTCTCTGAGAGGTGGGGGCGGGCGGTGGGTGGGGGGGCGGTGGGTGGGGGGGGGGGAGAGTTCACACATTTTCAGAGACTGTAACTTGGAAAAGGTGCATTTTTGGACACATGTTTATTTTGACCTGTATAGAATACGCCCTTAATAGGTTCGGGAACAGTTATTGAACACTCTTTATTTATTATGAGGAGAAACATTAAGATTCTGGAGTCCGTTGGAGAATGACTTGTGAGTACTTACTTCCAGTTACCGACCTGACCATCGGTATAATCTTGACATGTTCTTGTCATCAGACTCTCTTTATTTCAATTCTACCGCAAGTGGATTGTACTATTACATCTTCTTTTCATATTTTACTTGGATATTTGTACCATTTGGAATCTAAATACCGGTAAGGATGGGTTTCTTTGTTGCCTTCAGGACCGGAAAGTTTTCGATTTATTTTTCTAATCCTTAATTACGAACAAGTTCAAGGTGGAGAATTTTTGTCGTATTATTGTTTTTTCTGTTTGTATATTCAATTGCAGCAAGCAGGCGGTAACCACCCCACCCGTTATGTGGTCTTTAGTATTTTGCTGTAGGTGGCATTTCCGACCGTTGTCATCTTTCACACTAGGCATCCTTCACTTTGTACTTTTAATAATTACCAGGTGCGAATCACTTGATCTTGGATTTGTCATTACTATTGAATTTATTATGATTATTATAATATTATTCTACGCAAGTAATAATTCAAAGTTTTAAATGTTTCTGGGTCGCGGTTGATGCGAGCAGTGCAAAGCGCAGTCACGCCTATTGCAGGGGTCAGGGAGCGTGATTGGGTCTGCCAAGCTCTCAGCAGGGATTGCCCCGAAAAATATTGTTATGATCCATCTCCTCGCCGAGATCCGATCGAAACGGTGACATTTATTTTCAAGTTTTTGAATTATGTTCCTCGACTTTCAGTCCGGAAAAAGAGCGAGTTTGCGTCCGTCACGGCATGAAAGGTGGGTCTTGTGGCTTTTGAGAAATCAACACGGACAATTTGTGAATTCTACACTGTACGGGAGGAAGAGATTTATCATTAGAGTGAAATATTGTTGGCCCACCCGCAGATAGACGTTATCGTGGGTCGGCAAAAAGCGTTTCCGTTTGATTCTTCTAGAGGCTCCGTTTTGATCGAGTCACCATGAATATTGAACACATTACAATATTACCTACGGCATTTTTGGGTGTTGGGTGTGGTGCTGCCAATATAGTTATTCCTAATGATGTACGAAATGTTTATACTCTTACGCTATCCTTAACCGTGGTAAAAGGGAAAAAAACTGTACGTTAGTTGCATACAGTAACTACATAGCTTTGTACGCCATTTTTTCCCCTCGATCATCATCCTTTTATTGTTTTCATTTGATTTAATCGGTCATTCATCTAGTGTAACCCCCTCAAGATCTTTCTTAATTGAGTGGGACTGGCGAAAATAAAACGGGTAAAAAAAAGGCCACCATATTTGTCCCAGTAAAGGGTTATGATTTTTCAAAAGTAACGTCCCCCCTCCCCCCCCCGGTAACTTTTTTCTTTTTTAAGTCTCCCCATTTTTCTCATGATGCACCCATCGACGCCGGTAGGACGTAGGTGTCTCAGAATAAATAAATTCCCTTACAGTCGTAGCTATGAGCAGTGGCGTAATCTGGGGGGGGGGGGGGGGATGACCTTTTTGTCCCTCCAATAATTGTGAGTTGGGGGGGGGCAAAGTATCATCCCCCCCCAATTGTGATGAAAAAGAGACAAGGAAGCAAGAGAGAGAGAGAGAGAGAGAGAGAGAGAGAGAGAGAGAGAGAGAGAGAGAGAGAGAGAGAGAGAGAGAGAGAGAGAGAGAGAGAGAGAGAGAGAGAGAGAGAGAGAGAGAGAGAGAGAGAGAAAGAAAGAGAGAGAAGATAAGGAAAGAAGGAAAAACATAAATAATGAAAAAAGGAACTATAATGAAACTGGAAAAGAATAATAAATGGTTAGAAAAATCTCTTATTTGCCCTTAAACTATGCCTAAAGTATCTAAAATGAAAAGTTCTTTTGATGTCGATGGAATGAAGAAAATATACGATAAGTCCATTGATTTTGGTGGGTAAAGGAGGGGTATCAATAAAGGGCCAAAATCGGCTCCTTTTAAAATCCCGGATTTTTCTCCGCTAATCGATAGGACTAGTGCCAGAGATGATTTCCCCTGAGTTCAAGGGATTTCTGAGGGCCGAATCGGTCACAGATCCCTCCTAAAATCAAGGGAGCTTTCTTTAAATATCTTTGGAAAGGAAGCTTCAAACTCGCTGAAATTTGATACTCGGTCGTAAATGTATGCGTTTTATTAGATGTTTTACTTCAGATTGCCATTGGATGAATTTTAGGGAGGGTTTTCGGGCTTTTTAACCCTTTCGATCCGATTTTTCGCCGCAGTATTATTTTCCCCCATAAAATTCCGCCTTGACGTTTTATGGTTAAAAAAAATCGTAAAATACGCATGAACTTACGCATTCGCACAATTTTTTCAAGTTGAAAGCGTTTTTGTGAAAGACATTTTAAAAATAAGTCGAGAACCAGCCATACTTCCTAATTTTGGAGTCACCCTGTGAAAGTTTGGACAGTAGAAATTTCGCGGCAATCGGGTGCGTCATCTGCACTCTTTAGTACCATGGCCGTCGATTTACGTGAATCAAACAGTGGGTCAGATGACAAAATCTCGATTCTCACGTCACATATTGCCTAAAAATAGGATCGAAAGGATGAAAAGTCCCCATAATTCCCCCTAAGATTCCATTAATCATTTTCTAAGGTTAAAAACAGAAAAAAATTACCAATTTCCCGAAAAAATTGTCGGTAGCCATCTTGGATTTTCGAATTTTCAAAAAATGATGCAAAATTTGAATTCAGCGGTTATAAAAATTATACCAACCGGTGACTTGGTACGTAATTTTTGAAAGACTTCGGCATTCCTGATTGAGTATGATTCCAGAATGCCGCGATCTTTCAAAACTTACATATTGAGCCGCCGGTTGGTATCATTTGTCTGCGCATAGCTGATGGTCTAGATTGCTATTTGCCCGCGACAAATATACCCCTAAATCAATGAGCGCGGAAAAAAGCACACAAAAATAAACACCAATTTCACATGGACTACGTGATGGTGTCTGAATGAGTGCGTGCAGCTGTGAACTGCTCATTGACGGCGTGATCTTAGCTCTCAGGTAGCGGTGTTTTTTTTTTTTTTTTTTTTTTTTTTTTTTTTTTTTTAGAGACGACTCCGCTTTTTACCGTGGATCGACCACGGATCACGTACAGGAAAGCACGCTAGGACCGCGGACGGCCGCGGCGACCTGACTGGGGAGGCCTACCGCCCGCTCGCATTCTATTCGCACTCCTCGACGGTCGATCTTGGCTCGGGTCGGTTCGGTTTGGCTCGGCTCGGCTCGACTCGACCATCAGTAGAGCTACAAAATACATGTCACTCATATTTTACAACGATGTACATTGTACACCAATGGATCGATCGACGGATTTCAACTCCAACTAATTGCTCCTCGTCCTTCCGATCGTCTGAGCGGTTCATGATTTCCGCTCGACGTTTGAGCGATCGTATCGAACCGTTTCACTCCCAGTCTTTTTGGAGGTTTCAATCGCATATGTGCGGTACTCTTATTGGGAGGTTTGTTGTAATTTATACTTGAAACTGAGGATGTTTCCTTGATCACGGTCCTCAAAATTACACTTTTTAAGACTTTTCACACGGAGAAAAAACTTCTGATTGAAATTACGGAACGTAGGAAGAATTTGGGGTAAAAAGAAATTCCCTTTAAAATCATAAGAATTCTTATTGATTCAACCAGAGTTATCATTGGTCCAATTGAACGTTCTGATGATTCAGAAGAATCACAAGAAAGAATCGTTGGATCAAGAAGAATTCTGGCTGAATCAATAAGAACGCTTATTATTTAAAAAGGAAATTTCTTTTTACCCCAATTTCTTCCTACGTCCCGTAATTTCAATCAGAAATTTTTCTCCGTGAAATGTTCGGTCAAATTTTTGTAGATGTTTATTGCAATTCGCTGAAAAATTCGGATAGACAAATAAAAAAAGATGTAAAGAAAATGAGAGCTAATTTCTTCAATCACCAAATTGATTTTTTCATTTCGAGCCAAAGGAATCGACCGCTTTCGATGAAACTGTGAATTTTGTTTTGCTCGCGGTCACGTAAAGTTTACCATGACCTTTTAATAGGTTCTGTTAACACTTTTTATCAGCTGCCCTTTATTGCGTGTTCTTTCTTTTATCTGCCTCTTCTCTTCTCTCTCTTTTTTTTTTTGGACTGCGAAAATATATTTTCCACTTATTGTTCGGCTGAGGATCCATGATTGATCAGTTGCTCGGATATACTGAATCCGCGGTCATGGAGGCCCCTCTTTCGGTCACCCCTCTGTAATAGTCAGACCGAACCCAAGGTACTTATATTTAACAGGTATATGCTCGACTCGCTTCTCGCCTCATCTTCAGTGGCGCGCTGTCCAAAGTGCATTCCAAGATGGCCGACAAAAGAAGAAAACATTGTATACTCTTTCCAGAAAACATTGGGCTTCCCTCTCCAGAAAAGCAGAAAATAGCCCGATGTTTTCTGGAAAGGGTATACAATGTTTTCTTCTTTTGTCGGCCATCTTGGAATGCTTTTTGAACTGCGCGCCACTGAAGATGACGCGGGTAGCGAGTCGAGCATACCTGTTAAATATAAGTACCTTGGACCAAAGCAATATTCCTTTACGACCGGTATAAAATCTTACTAAATAAAATCGAGCTCACTGTTCTCGTATGATTTCACAAGAGGCATTAAATTATTCGGCATTTGAAGATAATACAAAGGAATTTCTGTTGCTTTCCACGATTTATAAAATGAATTTTCTTTTGTTCAACGTGACACCAACGGAGACATGAAGATCCAATGCATTGCCGATTGTACCGCATGTGCACACCTGTTTGTGCAAGTGTCGGGCTTCATTTGCCGTCTGGGGATGGACTTGGATAAGATGAACTAGACGAGAACCACAACCATTTGTAACAATTTGCCAAGCTATAATATGTCGCGCGAACGACTCACGCATACGTCATTAGTTATCCTATTAGCACGGAGTAATGCTACAATCAGAAGGGAAACTCCCACAGTAAGAGCCAATGGAAATAAATATTTGGAATTAACGAGCGTAAACTGATAACCGTGCATGATACTCACTTCTCAAAATAGCGGAAGTGCTTTTCGAGGTTATGTTTATTATGAGGGGTAAAGCACAGCTAATCGAAAACCGTTTGGTTGTATTAGATTGTAAGTGCAAACGCTAATTTTTCAACATGACTCATAGATATCCGAGGTAACAAAATATTTCAAAACTGAAATTAAGCTAGGAACCGTTTTGATTGTAATATTATGCGCAGATGGCTTACATAGAGGTATCGTATCCGAAGCTGAGACCAACCTCTTACGCCCGTTGTTGAAAGCCTCGTCTTATTACGGCGGTTTGGTAATTAACTTCTCAATGAAAAAGTACAGGTTTGTTACAACTGCTACATAATATTACTGTGAAGTTGATTACTAGGTTAGAATTATGCTAGAAAAACTGTAATCACGCTTAATAAGCGCAAATTTTTAACTGCAGATTCCTACATCATCTCCTATACCTATCGTAGTCCTGACCTAAAATAACATGAATTGACTTAACCTAAACGCCCTGTATTTGTGCTGGGCACAACAACAAAAAATCATTGAACTGTGATATATAGTCAAAACGATTTATTTTACAAAAATTAGAACTGCGAGCGACAACATGAAATCGAGGTGGTATTGCATTATGAGCGCCAATAGGCTAAAATAAAAGAAGTTATTACGTCTTGCCACCCATCCACCAGTCAAATCCAAACAAACAATCAGAATACTGATGCATTGATCGTTGAAACGGCGCGTGATGGCATCACTTGAAAGGGCAAAAAACAGCCTGAGCAGTCTGAACACGAAAAACTGAGGACAGCTATTCAGACTCGCATAACAAAATACCAAGTGCACAGAAACCATTTCTAGCTTACTTTCTTAAATCTTGAATGTTAAATGAAACTCCATCAGTTGCCCGTTTTTACCTAAAAATGTTTTATTGCTTCACGAGAATGCGTGAAACATTGAAAACCAAAGGTGGGGACAGGGTACAATACAGTACAGGTACAGGGTACAACTCGATTCATTGAGAACTCCCAGAGACCCTCTTGGAGACTCAAACGCTTGGGTAAGAAGAACGCCGAGGAATTCGTGTAGGTCTCAGAAGTTTGGATGGAACTATACAGAAGCGTTTTGAAATCGTTTGATCCCGCAACAATTCAGATTACGAGTCGCTTAAGAATGGCGGCTTGGTTCCTGTTTATTGAGCCATTTGCTCTATCGACAGATTCCACTTTTGATTGTTGGCTCGTGAGTATATAGAATTCTGGAAAAAAATAATGATTACGATTCTTGATTGGGCATACCCAACGAACTATATAGAATCTCTATATGTATAGAATGACCGACATGAAATTTTGTTGGAGCCTCAGACCTAACCTCACTTTTCAGGCTAGAAGAAGGGCAAAGCATTGGATTCTCCGTAAGACTCTGTGCCAGCTGAGTGAATAGGACTTAAAAATACAGCAAAACACCGGTATTTTCTCATTTTTTCTAATTTTGATGGATTTTATAAGTGAGTTCTGTCACTCGAGCCGTTACTGGCACTAGCATATACACAGTTTTTCTATTAAGTGAGTTCTGATCTTTCTGAGAGCTTGCCTTATTAGGAATGATCCTTGTTCCTTCATTCCTCACTGTTTTAAAGCCATTCTTTGATATTTGAAAGTGGAAGTATTTTAAAAGTTCATCGCATTGAACTGGAGTCTTACTTGAATGGTGTAGGTACTGTTTGAATAAGGGGAGGAGGAGCTGACATTACTAACCGACTTAATCTTGCCCCAGGCCCCTAGAATTCTCTTGATGTCCTTGCCATGCTATGGCGCGCAGTCTCCGCAGTCCGGGGGGGGGGGCGCATCGGAGGCCGGGTCCCCTTGGAGCCCTATGGTCTTTTGGCGCTGACAATACTAGTTTTGTTATTGGTGTAATAGTAATTTTGAAAGGCAGTAAGTTATAAAGGTAAGCATAGTAACCATCGTTATTGTACGTCGTCACGGTTACCACAGTAATGCGCTGATTTTCTCCCTGATCAGAATACAACCAGTAGCAAAGCTCATGGGTAATCTTATCGCTCGGTATACATAGTGAAAAAATAAATGATTGGCCCGCTGTTCTGAATTTGAAAATTCACTACTTGCAGTCCAGCGACAGAGTTACATTCAGATTTTTCTACCAATGAATTATTATTCAAGGTATGTGAAAATGTGTCTCGTGTTTAGAGAAAGTTCTTAGTTAGCGTATATTGGCGGATCTAACCTTTGTGAACGGGGGGGGGGGGGGGGTGGAGGACTTGGGATTATTTTTTCTCCCCGGTTAACTCCCTTTCTCTCTCTCTCTCTCTCTCTCTCTCTCTCTCTCTCTCTCTTTTCTTCTTTCCTCCTCTTTTCATAATTTCTTAGCCAAACGGCGCAGCGCGAAGGCAATCCACCTCTTCCACCCTCCCCCTGTATCCGCCAAAGTGGCGTATTCAGGAATTTGTTCATCTCATCTAACATTTTATCCTTGCATATTTAGAAGCTTTATTTTTTTTTTTATTATTTT
Organism: Trialeurodes vaporariorum; assembly: GCA_011764245.1. Lineage (NCBI taxonomy): Eukaryota > Metazoa > Arthropoda > Insecta > Hemiptera > Aleyrodidae > Trialeurodes > Trialeurodes vaporariorum. The sequence goes on along the minus strand of VMOF01000111.1, from coordinate 60,928,627 downwards.
TTTTTTAGAAAAATACACGGCTTCGAAGTCGTCACGTGACCTGGCACCCTTTCTTCTATCCTTTAGTAACAAAGACGCACACAAAAGGCCAGAGGGAAGGAGAAGGAGGACTAATATCTAGGTCCGCCTCTGGAACCAAACCTTTTTAACTTTACTCGAGACTGGCCAATCTTTTTAGGAGAGCAACCGGACCTTTGGTCTGTGCATGCACTGCGCAGCACTAACTACTGACGGCTACTTTTCTAACTTCGGTTTTATTTTCAAAGGAATATCCGAGCTAAGGAAGGCAAAAGAAGAAATACGAACCCCTAGTGAAAGAGACCTGAAATCATTGTAGATGACAAGTTGTAATAAATGAGTCTCTCTATTAGGAAATGATAATTCCATTGTCTATGTACTTACTAGCTTGGAGGGAACGCTTCCAATTCGGACCGTCCTCCAGCATCAGAGCTACACGTAACTGTTGCCGATTTGCCTTGCTGGTCTTTTTTTCCTACAAGGCAAAGCTCTTTTCAGGCAAGGAGGCTTTGTCGACCGCCAATATTGTGTAAATTTCGGATCTTACATTTTTCTAAGCAACGAAGAAGAAAACTCGCGTGAAATTGTGACATTTTAAGTGAGTAAAAATATTTTCGGTAAATGAAGCTAAAATACACATAAAAGAAAAAATCGTTCATTTCATTTCCCGAAAATGTTTTTATTCACTTGACAAATTAGTAGCTAATAATGTTATTTCTTTTCATGTAACATTTTATTTTAAAGCTTTTCTAACAGTATAGTGTAAAATGAAAACTTTCGCTCCATCTTTAAGACTATTTTACCGTGCTTAGAGGCATGGGCATTTTGTGGGTTCAAAAGAAAGTGGGGGGGGGGGGGGGGGAGGCTTGCATTTTTTTCCCTAAGCGTGCCCGCACAACATTTGCGGCATGCTTTTTCATATCGGTTGGGTTGCTCCAATCCAATATACTAGCACCACAGAATAATACAATCAGAACGGAACCTCCCATAAGAGCCAATGGAAGCAAGTTTGGAATTTAACGGCACCAATAGGCAACGTTGTGGTCCTATATCCCAACATGGCGGACGTTTGTGATTTGTGTTGAAACTCATTTATTTCTGAAAATTCTGGAAAGAAATCTTAAGTTTCCAGCCTCACTTTTCTTCTATTGGCATTTCAGAATGAAAATTTACGGATCATGTCCTATATTTTTCTTTTTTTTTTGTGCGCGAATCCAGATGTAAACATCCTATATTCCAACAAGGCGGACGCGAAACGAATTTGCTTCAAAATCCGACAGAGTTTCCGTTCTGGTTGTATGTATTATTCTGTGCTAGCACCTCCGAAATCTGAAGTCATCCAATGAAAGTCAAATTGGGATCATTGCTCCTTTCTCCCGATCGCTTCATTGGCGGTTCATTGGCGAGTTCCTTTTTTGATGTTGTTTTGAATGGGGCTGTTGCACACTTTTGCTATAAGCTTTTTAACCCCTTATGGGCCAAGCCCGAGTATACTTGTCCCCCCCAAGTCTATTTCACCCTGCTTCATTCTTCCTTCCGTATAAACGCGATTATAGAGATGAAATCACTTACAAGATAAGGCCCCGTCGTCGGCGCCTTCAATCCGCCGTATAGGCCATTCCAACTCCCTCGAGTACGAATAGTTAACTACCTTCCCTATAAAAACGGAGTAGTGGAGTTTTTTTTTTTTAACTAACCTGGTCCTTAGAGGGTTAATAGTCGATTATGGTGTAAAAACCTCCAATAATAACGATGGCAGCACCGAAAACTTCCAAAATCCTAAACTCGATAAACGCTTTTATTTGCGCGGGCGTAATGGTGACCGAGGGTAGTAACAATGGGAGATTCCCATCTAACAATACTGTAACTCCATCAAGAAGTGACCAATAAGAGACGACTTCGGTGTCACTAGGTGTTCCGGTACCATTCATCGGATGTGGATCATCACTCTGATGACTAATTACTCTGTGATTAATCATCCTTGTCAGCATAGAAAGAGTGACGAAATTAAGATAGAAATCTCCCATTGTTACTGCCCTCGGCCACCATTACGTCCTAGTAAATAAAAGCATTTATTGAGTTTAAGAGTGGATTTCAGAAGTTTTTAGTGCTGCCATTGTTATTTTTCGAGGTTTTTAAACCAGAATCGACTGTTAAATCGCTTACAGCAAAAACCAGAAGCGACTGTTAAATCGCTTACAGCGAAAGTGTGCAACAGCCCCATTCTGTTCGGTCGCGCTCCCGATCTAGATAGGAGATAAAAGAAGACAAGAAGAGCGACGCGGCAATCTCAGCTCCAAGCGCACGCGCAGCCGCCGCTCGCGCCAAGTCCTCCGCCAACCTCTTAGTTCCGCGTCTCACCACAAGAGCGAGGAAACTTCGGCGCCTGGCGGTGCCCTAGGTTTTAAGCCCTTATTGTAAATAAAAGCTTATTAATATTTCTACCATAATAACATTACTATCTATAGCAAATCTTTCTACACACTCAGCGTATATTTTCCTTTCATTGATCCTTTCTATTTATCTTGATGCTTAATGTGTCCCAAAGCCCATTGGCCTCGCCCAGTTAGGTAAGCCGTCCGTATAACTGTTGAGACAATTTTATTCTTGGTCCATTTTTCTATGTTTTGATTTTTTTTTTTTTTTTTTTCCCCCTTCAAATCAGCGATTCAACATTTTCTGAAAAATTGAAAGAGCTAGGGGTAAGGGATCTCTTTCAACAAATTTTTGGGAGCTGGTGTCTTTTTCTCTATTAGGTATACTTGTTTAATAGAAATTTAAGCACCACAAGTTTGTTTTTTTATTTATTTATTATTTTTTTTTTAACTTTGGTTGATTTTAAGAGTCACATGCTTTCTTTAAAAATGGGTTCATATCGACGAAAGAAGATATCTAACTTTGAATGATAAGCCAATATTCTTGAAACTTGACGCTCTTCCTGAATCGAATGTACAGTATAGAATAAAAAAAATAGGATCCCCATTTGAAACACTCATTTTACTCTCCCCCTGACTCCCTTCAAAAATCCTTAAAATTAGACCCCCCCCCCCCAACAGCCCCTCGACATGGAAAAGAATGGTGAAAACTGCTTCTCGAAATATCAACGAGGAAAAAAGTTAGGAGGGGTGTGTGTTATACTTTTGTTCCCCTTTCCACTGAATTAACGGGATAGTAAATTTATCTGGAAATTGGTGGAAAAATAATCACACTTTACAACCCGCGTTTCGTAAGGATTTAAATCTCACAGTTTGTCTCTGTCTCTAGTAATCATAAGTGTTACGGTGCAAGGTCGTAGCCACTAAGCCAATAATTAGTTCACTGCAATCTTTGTTAAATTATTTAAAATTTCAATATCATGGAATTTTACTAATCAATAAAATATCAAGCTGAATTTAAAATGTTGGGCACGCTTTTACACGCAGTGTTGAGAGCTCCAGCTTATTTTTTTGTTTGGCTTTTTAATAATTTACAGCCCTTTCCGTATAAGCAAGAATGACCAGCGTTCATCCTTGTACAGGGTGGGGTAAAAGTCCCGGCACCCTTTAATAACTTTTGAACGGCTGCAGATAAAAAAAAAAAAAAAAAAAAAAAAAAAAAAAAAAAAAAAAAAAAAAAAAAACTTGGGGGATGTTTATAACTTAAAAGGAAATACTTTTTGGAGCCTCCCCCTAACTCGAAATTTTCAAACGGCAACCCCTATCTTGTGATACATCATTCAAAAGCGCATACAATTCTAAGACTTTTGGCGCGCAAACCGCATGTCGATATCTTGATTTTCATTTGAGATATCGAAGGTTAAACGTCGAAGTAGACCCATTTTCAAAAATTCGTGGTGCCCCTTAGAATTGTCCAAATTGGACAAACTGTATGGGTGAAAAATAATCTACAAAGCGTCTAGTTTTTAGTAAAAATGTCAAAATTAATGTAAAATTATGAAATAATTTATTTTTAGACCTTTAAAGATGGTTCACATTTTCCGACTTTTCCGAGACTTCTCCGGTGTGATCATTTTAAATACTCGAAGGAGGCTTGGGAAACTGTTTCTCGAATGTCATTGACCTAATTCTACTAAAGGATCGGACACTTTGAAGCTCAAGAAGATCGTCAATTTGAGCATCTAATCTGATTCAGTGAGCTATTTTACTTCTTTCTTTCCCTTCTTTTTCTTCTCCGCCCTTCCTTTCATTCGTTTCCTCCTTTCTTTTGAATATTCTGATCATTACAACGATATCCATGTTCTTTGCAGGCGTCTGTTTTCAAAGTTGGTTCAAAATACCGCTTCAATTCAAAGAATTTGGAGGTATATTCATTATGACAGCGATTCTTTTGGATTGAGCACCTTTTGAACAGTTAATGACTTTTGAAAAACAGTTTTTTAAGCCTGTTTGCGTATGTTAATGGCCACTCGCCGGAGTTTGCAGTCTCAGAAAAGTCGAAAAATGTGAATAATCTTTAAAGGTCAAGAAATCATTCATTTTATAATTTTACATAAACTTTGACTTTTTCACTAAAAACTAGACGCTTAGTACATTATTTTTCACCCACAGTTTGTCCAATTTGGACAATTCTAAGGGGCACCCTGAATTTTTGAAAATGGGTCTACTTCGACCTTTGACCTTCGATATCTCGAATGATCAAGATGTCGACATGCGGTTTCTGCAAAAAGTCTTAGAATTGTATGCCCTTTCGGATGATGTATCACAAGATAAGGGTTGCCATTTGAAAATTTCGAGTTAGGGGGCGAAGCCTCCAAAATTTTGACCCCACCAAAACGTAGTTCCTTTTAAGTTATAAACATCCCCCAAGTTTGGTTGTTTTATCTGCGCAGCCGTTCAAAAGTTATTAAGGGCGCCGGGACTTTTAGCCCACCCTGTATAACTGTAGGTACGCTTTTCCAAAAATAAATTGGAGTGGGATTGAGTTAAGCCTCCACCCCCATCCCCAAAGAACCGCCGCGCTAGTGCTTGTAGGAAAATGTCGCTTTGACGAAGGCCAAAAAGCACAGGTTGACCAGACCTTCACATAGTAAAAGAGAGTTTTTGGAAATATGGACGGCCTTCCTGATGTAATGGCGGCAGATCCTTTGCATTCTCTTAATTCCGACTCAAAAATCGAAAATTTTAAAGTTGGCTAATTAAATGAAGACTGAACACTTACAAGGTAGCCTAGCGATACACATATAAATGGAATAATTATTTAATTACCATAATAATTTTAAATATCTTGTTATTATATTATTTACTCTACAGTTGTTTCGAAAGACAATACACAACCAAATTGTCGTTACTTTTGGAGCACCACCGCGCTTATAATATTTTGCTATGATGAACTTACATTTCCAAGTGACTTTTAAGGAACACTTTCCACAAGACCAACTAAACATTACGAGGCAGAAAAATCGTCAGCTTCGGTTAAGAGAAAATCTATAACGAAACATTTCATTTGAGTCTATGAAATAAAGAAAATATAAGTAAAATAATCTGACTTTGATGTGGGTGCCATTTTTTTTTCGACGATATTGCTTCACTGAGAAAAAAGTGGCTGTTAAAACTAAAAGAATAGTACCATAGTTGTTTTTCCCCTTATTTCAATCATGAGACCTTATGTCGCAATAGTTTGGACGCTTGAATCTACTCGAATTCCGATTGTCTTTATGAAATTCCGATCGCCTCTATGGGATATAAAGCGCGGAAATATACTATCGGAACATTCATTGGAACAATCGGAAATTTTTCTCGGTGTTGAAATGCCGTCGGAGAGAACCTAAATTATTAATTTGTTTACGGCGGAGGACCATATCAGGACCCCCACACCCCTTATTACTGGGATCATTCTTCCTGACCTCTCATATTCCGTCAACTCAGAGGCGAGCCCCCCCCCCCCCCCATCACCCTAAAATAAATATATCAAGTTTACGCCCTTGATCTAAGGCAAATTTAGAATGAGTTTACAAACATTGACGTCACTAGACTTTTGCATTTGCGGATGTATTATTCGGTTATTATTCAGCGTATTCCACAACAGCAACATTTGGGGGAATGCAACCTCTACAATCTACATACATCGTTTAAACCTTTCCGTCACAGTGTCTTTTACCTGGAGCCTTATGGAAATTCGGAAAAATTGACTCACACGTGAAATCATATGAGAAAAGTTCGTTCAATTTAATGGTATGGGTTTCAGATTAAAGTGACACATCTTTCATAATTCATGACAGAAAGGGTTCAGCAATGCTTGGTTGATTTCGGCAGTGTAGTCGTGGAGTGGAATCCCAGGCGTAATAAGGCATTTTCATGGACGTAGAATTCATACTCGCAAAAAGGTTCCATTAATTACTTGGGATAGTACATAGCAACCGAAATTTAATTCCGTTCAAAAATACGCTAGTGCGAAAATAAAATTGAATCAGAGTTTGTTTGGAACCAGTGGTCCAAGAGTAGAAATCGATACACGATGTATCGCTGTACTATAGAAACAGTCTACATCAATTTCCAAAGATACGATTCAGATGAAATAGCATACAGTTTATTCAAATCAGAGCTGCCGTTTTGCATATAATTAATGACATGTTTCAATCCACCGATGATTCCACCGGTTGAAAAAAGATTACACAGTTTAGCTCAGTGTATGACTGTAATGCACGAAAGTACTCTGATCTGCAATCTTTTCTAAATCGGAGGTACTTCATTAATTAATTAAAAAGTCCGCAAGTTTTTCACAGTCATCGACGACTCGACCGGTTGAGAAAGGATTACAGATAACAGTATTTTCGGGCGTTACAGTCATACACTGAACTGAACTGTGTAATCTTTTTACAACCGGTGGAATCATCGGCGAATTGAAAAATGTCATTAACTATACGCAAAACGGCAGCTCTGATTCATATGGGCTTCGGTGATAATAATGTGATTATTGAAGCAAATACTTAGACTTGACAACGTCGTATTTACCACCGTTCTGTTATTAAAAGAGTTCTGATTCGCGAGGCGATTGGAGGGGGGGGGGAGAGTGTTAGGGCTTCTGCACTACTGTAGCATGTAGTTGGTCGCTACGTGATTACCTACCGGTCGCTCACTATTTGGTCATTAGTTGCTCACCAGTTTATAGAAGCTTTAGACACTTCTCGGACATTCCGCAGCACACGACGCGGTCAACATCGACACTAAAAAACAATAAATGTCACGCGCGCACGCTCGTGTGTTCCAGGCTTTGTGTTCAAGCTGAAATGATTAGGGGGGGGGGGGGGTATCATGTACTATACAGCGACGCGACGCGACGGCGAGGAAATGTAGAACGGGATTGTAGAGGAGCCCACGGGACTTTTTAATCCCAAATGCGACTGCACAGGAGTAGGTACCTTATCTTTATTCGCAACTTTATTTTGCACTCGAAGAAAATGCGTTAAAAAGGTCTGCACGAGCGGGCAAGGCGTGTACCTGCAACCTTGGGCTCAAATTAAAATAGAGTGATAAAAATGTAAGCGCGCGAAGATCGGATTCTTTTCAAAAAACTTACCAGCAGTGGTCACTCGAGGCATACGAAGTCTTGAAAGCAGTGATGCTTCGGATTATAACCGTCGGGGAGGGTAGGTATCCGGTCATTTACCCGACCAAAAATCGGGTAAGAACCCCAAAAATGAGAATTGATAATTTTTCATTTTCGTCGGCTTTTTAAAGTGATAAAATAAGATTTAAATATTATGAACTTTTTTGAAGATTAAACTGAATGCCTTTTTACGGAGTCTTGAGTTCGGATTTCTTCAATGGATGCCTTTGGACTTCGGAAAGAAGTTGCACACACCAATTATAAATACCTGGTTCGTGTAAATAAGTAGGTATCCGCATATTGTTGGTATATTCTCCACAAAATAAATACTCGAATATTCTACATCACTGCGATTGAAAGACAATCCTGAGAATCTATTTCGGGGCCCCGAGTTTTAAATTTTTTTGAAAAATTTAAATCGGTAAATTTCTTGTAAAACGGTCTTGATGGCTATATGTTTTTTGTACAAATATGCCATCGCACTATGGTCTGGGAACCCAAATTTGTGGCCTTAAATCAGGGAATGACCAGATCTTCTTGAAACTTGGGGTACCTATGTTTTTTGGGTCGCTGAACACGAATTTGAAAGAATTTTTTGCAATAATTTCAAATCCAAGATGGCGGCAGCCAGAGGTGGCTCGTGAAATCTGTTAACTATGTTTTTTGCCATTTATTTTATTCACAATTTGATTCTTGGTGAAGCAACAGAGGATTTCTTCACCATAAATCGATTATTTTACATTGGTTTGGATGGAAAAATGCGTTGTTGCCAAATTTCACGAGATGTGACTCTCTGAAGTCATACTAATCAGCGGCCATCTTTGATTTCGGAATTTTGAAAAACTAATATAAAAAATGAATCCAGCGACCCAAAAAACCCCCATCCGCCGAGTTTCAATGAATTTCATCAATTATTGGCGGAGCAACAAAATTTTTTGTCGAATCGAAAGTCGGAAAAACCCTATTTTTGGCCTAGATTTGAAACTTTGTGCGGTCATAACTCTTGAACGAAACGTTTCTCGGCATCGCGGTTTGCGCCATCTGAAAGCTTATAAAATCAACTTTTTTCACAACAGTTAATTTTCAGATTCCTTCATTGCACATATTTTTCAAACTCAAAAAACAAATTTCGAAAACTTCAAAAATCAAAAAAAATGGTAAAATAAGACTCAAATATTTTTTAAACTAAACATTATAGCACATCAATCGAAAGATCTTTAAAATACGCATCTTTTGGCGCAAAGTTCACGTCAATAATCTCTCATTTTTAATTTGCCTCATTCTCTATATACTATCACTTCGGCGCTACATTTGAACTGATTTATCAAAAAAAAAATCGATTTACTGATATTAAAGTGAAAATATCTTAAAAGTCTGCACCAGTCTGCAGCAGGTCTTTAATGATCTGAATAGAGGAGAGTATGAGGAACATTTTGAGACTATACAGAGCTCTTCATGTATCTTCAATTTTTTTAAAACGTTACTTAAAGTTTTAGTCAAGGGTTTTTTTCCCCCTCAGAGGTAGCACATTTGAAGCTCAAAACCAAGGGTAAGAAATAATAATAGGTTAATGACGCTAAAATAGGTGAAAAGAACTTCCTTTTGGCTTCCAGATCCATGCTTGTTTGTTATTATTGTGTTATCCATGCCGTCACATTAACACTTTAAACGTAAATGACACATCATCCAAGTTCACGGTTTGTTTACTCACCTTCGAGGTGCGTATGTTTGCGATGAGATAGCTGACCGGTAGAGCAATCAGATAAGATGATACTAGCCGTTCTAAGTACCTCAGATAGTGTAGATTACGATAACATTCACAGTGAAGATGTTTTCAGAAATTCATTTTTTCGATTTTATGCCAAAAATACGGGTTTTCAAACCATAGTGCATCGGAACAAGTGAGCATTTCATGCTTTGTCAACTAGAGCGCGCTATGAAATGAATTTTTGTTCTCGATAAGAAATTTTACAATCCACGGTATTGACAATTTTTCATTCTACATATATTGCAGTTTTACAATGCCAGATTTCGTTGATTTTACAATTCAAGATTTTGTTCATTTTAAAATCTAAGATTTCGTCATGTTTTCAACCTTGTTACATTACTGTCAAGATTTTTTTTACATTTCTGACTTGCAAAATTAGCTATCTCCGAAATTATGTTAGCTATTTTTTTTCTTTTTTCAGTTTAGGCAGATTTTCTCCAACATCCAGGAACAGTGAGAAAACAGCAAAATGAGTTTGCCTCTCCTGTGGTGCTTCGATGTAAAAAAACTGCAATCTATTCGTTTTAACCGCATGATAACCAGACATAGCAATGGGGCTCTTGCAAACGTTTGCTATAAGCAAATAAGTAGTCCAATCCGATGCAAAGACCAGCAAAAATCACGGAAATGACGCTAAGAAAGTCTAAAATTCAGTAATAAACGCCCATAACTGCTATAACGGCAAGATCGTAATGGTGGTTCAACGCAGGTATCATGGGATATTCCTGTCTATTATGTCACTTTCTCTACGGAAACACAGAGATATGTATAAATTTAGATAGGAATCTCCCATGATACCTGCGTCTCCCCGCCATTAAGCCCGATTCTGAGAGTGAATTTCGTGATTTTTTAGTGTACTCATCGTCATTTTTACAGGTTTTTATGCAAGGATCAACTCTTCAATCCCCTATAGCAAAAGTTTGCAAGAGCCCCATTATTGAGAAAAAATTATGCATTCATCATTTTCCCCTCATTATGAATTTTATCCCCCTTTCTCCGTCATAATTTGAATGATACATCTCTCGACGAAGGTGAAGAGAGAGGCTGAGACCGTTTTACTTTTAATATACATATACATATAATGAGGTCATCCACTGATGTTTTCTAACTATAGGTACTTAATGACTATAATTTTCCTCCAGCCTGTGACCATCCACCTTTCATAATGATTCAAAATAAGGTGTCAATTCTGTTATTTTCTTCTTCTATTTCTTCCTCTTTCATTTTAACCGATTAATATTTTTACATTTCATTCGCTTCGAATTAAACTGAGTCTCATGCAGCGAGATTTCTAGAGGTGATGCCGTTTCCAACCCCCCTTACGAAAATGATTAAAACAATAAGATGTGAAATTCCCAGAGCTGCCGTTTTGCGTATAATCTATGGCATTTTTCGATTAATCGATGATCTCACCGGTTGAGACAAGATTACACAGCTCAGTTCAGTGTATGACTGTACTGCACGAAAATACTCGCACATGTAATCTTTTCTCAATCGGTGGAAACGCCGTCAAATTATTAAAATATTCGCAAAGTCATTGACGACTGCACCGGTTGAGAAAAGATTACAGATACGAGTATTTTCGTTCATTACAGTCATATACTGACCTGAACTGTGTAATCTTGTCTCAACCGGTTTTGCATTGGTGAATTGAAAAATGCAATTAACTATACACAAAATGACAGCTCTGGAAATTCCAACACGCGAGTGTTGGAAAAAGCTTGCCCATCACTTTAAATAAGTAATGGTTTTTGTGTGGCAGTATTAGGTGCATAGGCAGAAATGGAGGGCCGGTGAGGCTGGGAGGGGGGATAATCTCCCCCCCGAGAGGTCTGTCAAGCCCCCCCTCCCCCCAGAAAACATTGGGAACAAAAAACGTTTAGCCATTTGGGCCATGTGATTTGGAACGCAAGGGGCAAGTTTTTGCCCCAAAACTTCCCTGGATTGTTGGAGAACAAAGGGACGTCAAGGATCTTGATGGCAGAGTAATCTGGGATCAAACACATGAGAAGCAAAAAAAAAAAGTCACCGTTTTTGCCTGCTCACCCCCCCCCCCCCCCCCTAGAAAACATTCCTAATTTTTCAGTTTGAAATTTCCAAAATTCCTCGGACACGTACTCGCTTAACATACAAGGAAGTATACTCTGTGGTTGAGGGAAAAATGGGTCCCAGTCAGAGATTACTAAGCCTAAGAGATATGGCACTTCCTATCTCCGCCTTGTTAAGAAACCGTTGGCCGGGCTCCGTAAAAAACGCCTGCAGAATGGCCGTGATACAACGTGCAGTACGCTGGTGACCGTAAACATTGTTGTTATTCATGTTGTTGGAAATGAGGTTAGATTCTCTGCGGCATCTAAATGTTTGTCATTTAATGGCCGATGGGATGATTAAAGTGACTTAGATTTTCAAATTCACGTACAAAATATACTCAGAGCTCATTAGACTTCCCAAACACTTTATTAATCTTATTAATTTAGTTAGTGGCGTTGCTGTCAAATCTCATTCAAACAACAACAGTAGTAACAATGTTTACGGTCACCAGCGTACGCCACATTGCATACTTCGTAGGAGTCGAACAACACTTTTGAATCGTTATGCCATATCTCTTAGGCTTAGTAATCTCTGGTCCCAGTATGGTCAATATTTGTGCAACTGTGCGACGGGTTGGTGTTTCAGTGAGTATACCTCACCATAAAGGTCTTGTCACACACACCAACATAACGTGTACGGAGGTAAACCGTGTACCTACGCGGATAAACCTCAGAACTTACCACTATTAACACTTTCATCCAATGGTGTTGCCTGACTTTTGTCTTGCAGATTACCTGCCCAGCTTATAATTTGACACATTTCTAGGCTAATCTCGGACCATCCTTACCACTTGTTACTCGGCATCGTTTAGTTTGAAATTTCTAAGTTTACACGCACTGAAAAAATCAATTGTTAAAGCAACAATTCAAAATTTGCTGATCTAACAAAAATTGAGAGTTGCTAAATCAACCAGGGTTTTCTGTTAAGTGGACAATTTATTTGTTGAATTTACAAAAATAGTTGTTAAATCAACCACATAATGGTGTTCTTTTAACAAAATATACATTGGCTATTTAGCAATTTTAAATAGTTAAAAAAATACAGAACTTAACCCAATTAGTTGATCTAACAATTCAGCTTGTTATATCAGCAAAATAAATTGCTGATTTTACTTACTTATTTGTTATTCCAGCATAAAAATTGTTATTTTTACTATTTGATTTTCTGGTTGGGCAAAGTAGTTGTTAAGCTAACAACATGAATTGCTGATTTAGCATTTGAGTTGTTAATTTAACAAAATTATAGGTTGATTTAGCAAATCATTTTGTTCTGTACTTTTTTAACTATTTATTTTTTTCAGTGCGGATTTATCTTAAAATGCATGATATTATGTATGTGTCGCAGGCAACTTGAAATCTTTGGCAAATTGCAATCGCGGTCTGCGATTTGCCCAAGCAAACAGCAAGTCGCTTATTTATGATCAGAAAAAATTCAGATCAAGCGTAGTAATGACTTCCAAAATAATCATACCTATTGAGATTTGCTTTAGATCTGCACTCCAAAGGTAAGAAACTGAAGAACATATTGATATCCACGGATTAACTTTTTCTCAACTGGTAGTCTTTTTATGAAACTTTTAAAGCGATTAAAAACAGGTTTTCAAACATACTTCATCTAAAACACCGAAAGTAAAGATCTAATCAAAATAAACCTAATCTGATGAAATCATCATTTTTGTCAGCTTATCACGGGAAAAAAAGTCTGGTAGAATTTACCATCTGCATAGCTGATTTTGGAGTCAACTAGCAAGTATGGTAAGTTTCACTATAATATGGTAAATGCAACGTACTTGTAAATTAAGATAACATGTTGGTACATTTTACTGTAATCTGGTGTGATTTACCAAACTTGCTAGTTCACTTCAAAATCAGCTATGCAGATGGTAAATTCTACCAGTCCTTTTTTTCCGTGTATTAGCTTTCAAATGAGCTACAGTAAATCTTTATATAATTTATTATTTTGTAAGTCAACATTACGCTTGATCTGATTTTTTTTATCCGATCATAAATAAACGGCTTGCTCTTTGCCTAGGCAAATCGCAGGCCGATTGCGATTTGCTTGCGACATTACACATAAAATCGCCTGAAGTCCCCCCCCCCCTTACTGAGTGCAAATACCGGAATGGCATCAACGAAAACTTCAAGCATTGATAACGTACGAAAATATGAGCAGTGAAAGAGCAGCCGTCTCGCCAAGCAGATTTGTAAATGGGACAGAAAGATGGCTACGTATCACTCAAAAGAGCAAAACGATTTCAATGAGCACACTGCTGGTGCGGCACGCTTAAAATATCAAATACAGTTTGCAGAATGTCAACCAAACACGCGACTTTTTCGCTTTGACGACATAGGTGTCCGCCCCCAATGAATACAATACAAGGGTCCCTAGACACAAACATGGGCTTTTTTCTTATTATTGGACCTATAATCGCGCAATCAATGAGTCATTCGATGCTAATTGACCTGCCGAGTTCGAATTTGGCCTTAGTTTTGATCGAAATATTCTAGATTTTCCACAATTTAAACTTTATCACGAACATTTTTTATAAGTAGAATATGCGTAAAATTGGGATGAGCTAAGTAGAAAATGATATCATTTTTGAAATCAGCGTCCCAAATACTATTGATTAGCACACTATTAATGTATGTACCAAGAAAATTCATTGAAATACATTGAAATTTAGTTTAAAAAAAACACTGATGTTTGGTGCTTTCGCGGACAGTTATGTCGTTAAAGAGGCCTACTTACCAAACACCATCCAATAAACATCCAATACGAATAAAAACACTTCAGAATTAACCTATATTCATTAAGATGTATTCTGGAGGAAGGGAAATAACGATGTCCGCCAACGCACGCCGCGCCGCACTATGTGGTAGTTGACCGAAAACGTTGGCATAAACTGTTTTTACTGTCCAAATGACTTGAAATTTGGTAGCGAAGGTTACTTTTTTACGCTGAATTCAAATTTTGCATCAGTTTTTCAAAAGTTGAAAATCCAAGATGGCTGCCGACAAATTTTTCGGCTAATCGGTCGGCAGCCATCTTGGATTTTCGAATTTTGAAAAACTGATGCAAAATTTGAATTCAGCGTTAAAAAGTACCTCCAAATACTGAGTTTCAAGTCATTTGGACGGTGTTGCCAAATTTCACTCTTGAAGCGATGATGTAGCCCTCACAACACGTGAAAACGAGAATTTCGCGAAAAAACGCGAAATTCAAACTAATTTTCCCGGCAAAGCCGCATTTTTCCGCATTTTCTGACTTCAGGGCCTATTAGTACGCACTAAGGACTACCATTTCTCTTATGTATACCTGCGGGATGTGGCAGGATGTTTGAACTTAAGTTCTCGTGAAAATCGGAAAAATTGCGTTTTTAGCTAAAAACTTAGAAGTAGCAAAAATTTATCAAATTCATATTGAAAATGGATAAAATAGGCATAAACTGATTGTACTTACCTTCAGGAAGACGATCCATGTCCAAAAATTTTGTTCTGACTTCATTTGAAACACTTTTTTTTTTACTTTGATTATAGTCTCGTGCTGAGGCTAAATTTAATGGTGATAAAACTGATTTTTCCCCTGGTGGATTCTAGATGAATTAATCCAGTTTAGACCCGCCAAATACAAGTTTCTAACTCAAAAATCTATGTAGATTCTGAATATCACAACAGTTTTTCCCCATAATGACTTTTTTTTGTTGAGTTTATGCCAGCTTTTTTGGTCAAATACCACATAGTGCGGCCGCCGCGCCGCCGTGGACGACCAAACAGTTGGAGTAAATGCAGGGTGGGCCAAAAGTCCCGGAACCACTCCATAACTTTTGAATGGTTGCAGGGAGAGCTGCTATTTTGTAACACCCTGTATTTACCCAAATTGGTTCAATTTTACCCAAAACATACCCAAAGTAATTCCTATTTTACAAGCAACCGTTGGTTAGTCGCAAGGAGGCTTTTTTTTACACATCTTACCTTGTTTTTAATACCACATTTTACGTTATCTTTACATAACCGTTCAGTTTTTGCTCCAAATTGGTTCAATTTTACCTAACTTTGACGTAATACATATTCTACTAGCAAAAGTTACCTTGTCGCTACACTCTTTTTACGTATTTTTTAACTTAGTCGTACTGAAAGATCAACCTCACAGATTAGCATGACTATTGACTATTCAATCATGTAGATTTAAAGATTCATCGGCTATAACACCAGTAAATATTTTTTTATTTTTTATTATTTATTATTTGTTATTTTTTTGTTTGTTACAGGAAATTCTTTGGATCCACCGTAAGAAGACTCATGCAACTGTAATCCTTCAAGACGTTCAGCCTGAAGACATGGAGTCTTTGCTCTGTTTCCTATACAGCGGAGAGGTGACGCTACCAGAGGAGCGGCTCGAGTCGTTCATAAGTTTAGCGCACCAACTCAAAATTTCAGTTTTCATCGACAAACACCTTTACGAGAAATCGATTACACTGGACCGTCGCCGATCATCCACCGAGACAAGGGACCGTCGAACTGCGACGGCTCCGGAAACGAATGAAAGTCCCGTGACGATGGAAACAACAGGACGCAGCTGGGACAGAGAAAAGCAGTCGGCAATGGACCAGGAAAAGTTTCCCTTAAACTGTGATACAAAACTGATTACTAACGATGATGAAGGCGGTCAAAGTGACGTCCTCAAAAAGAGCTATCTCATAGCAGCTCAGAAGCTAAACTCGATGAGCGATTACAACAGTCAGTTCGAGAGGTACGATCAGTTTTTATCTAGGATCGATAGATCGAACCCACCGGTCATCTTCAAGGACACGACATCGCCTTGCCAGATGAGCATCAAACCCGAATCCACCGATCATAATCATAATCATCATCATCACCATCAAGCACATCAAGCAGCGGCTGCGTTCCACTGCAACGTCAACTATCAACACATATTAAGCTCAATATCCGCCGGCTGCCTCGAACAGCAGTCGAACGACACCGATAAACTTCTAGTCAACCCAAGCGGCCATAATAGATTAAGTCAACACGAAGAGCACTTGCTCAACTATTTTCACGATCAGCTCAATTACGGTTACAATTTTGTGGCTGGTGGTAGTTTTAGAACTTCGTCATTGTCCAAGGACAAATTTACCGGGCCTGGAGACTGGCCTTGGATAGGGGCGGTGGCGCAAGGGTCCTGGACTCGTCCTAAACCTCAGCTTCTTCCGGTTCCGATTATTTCACCCGTTGTTACCGGAGAGAAAGAGCGATGTGATGGAGTACCGAGGAGTTTGAAAAGTTCTCCTGGAGGCATTTTAACACCGTCTCCATGGGCTCAAAATAAGGTTCCTTGGGTGGGAGAAATTCGAAGGCCGACGCCCAAGAGACCCGTTGTGATACCGCCTCGTCCGCCCCACGACCTTCCTGAACCTACACCTGCGCTTCCGTGTGAGGATATTGCCGTCTCTTTGCCGTGTATCATCAAACCGCATATCTTTAGTGAGGTGAGTCTTATCAAATTGCATATTGCACGTCTATTCACAAGAATCGCACGTTTGATCAAAAAACAAAAATGTTCAGTAGTTTTCGGACAGCCTATGTATTTGAGAAGCTGTGGCATCTGTCAATGAGGAGTGTGCTCATCTCCCAGCGAATTTTCACTGAGCTGATGTCCAGACAAGAGCTACAAGCATCACATCATTAGCTTAATAGGTACTTGTCTCTCTTGTGTAGAGGAAACCCCATAGTTTTCTGAAAACTAATTCGTGACCACAAATCTCCGAAACGTTCATCGACTAAAGTTCATTAAATTGGTGATGTGCCTGGGTGTGAAACATATATAAGCACGTTACAGTAGCTTCCATTAAAATTTAGACAGTAACATCCCCCGAATTTGGTTATTTTCCATTCATTCCTTCAATAGTTAAGATGAGGAGGGGGGAGGCTCTTTTGAAACACCCTGTATGTTATTTACAAGCATCTTGTGACAGTTCTTGAGCAAACAACGAAAATCAATCCTACGATGGAACTCAGCGCGCAAACTTTAATTGCGAATTTATAATGGTCCTTTCATTTGTCATCCGAGACATTATGTTACGTTGGAATTGAGGGAAAAAATTGTTGATTGAAATGAATTTAAATGTATGATTAAAAATCCTTGTTTTCGCAAAGATATAAGCGACGAAGGACACAAAAAAATTTAAAATTTGCCTGGAGTCAATCGACGAAGGTTTTGAAGTGCTCCCAGTTTGGCATTTATTCAATGCTAATTTAATTTGATCTCAAATCCTTCATTTGTTAGTTTTTAATTTTTTATACGGTATTTACCTACTTATTTTAGAGGTGATCTGCAACGTATAATTTGCAAAGTAAAAAATCGGAACCAACGTCTAGAAAACACCTCAATTAAACTGCTGTGAGAAAGGGAGTGGTATTTTGTATTATTTTTTTCAGACCGATTGCACATGCGCCGACATTCCTCCTGTATAACCGATTGGTCACATTTATTCGGAACTTAAAAGACATTCGTAGGAGCCAAAAAAAAAGAAGAAAAAAAAGACTGATGTTAAAGAAAGCTCCGTTCTCGGATTTATAAAATGGCAAACCGAAAATATCATAGAATAAGCTTATAAAGAATAAAAATCATCGACATCGTTCGTAATGAGAATGGGGGGGGGGGGGGTTGAGATGCTGGAAAATGTACGAGAACGTTTTCATGGTTTTAGCTTTTTTCTATTCAGTCTTTTTTTTTTTTTCATCCTCTCCCCCACCTCCATCAGCACTCTTCCGCACGCATCCATACACACGCACTCAAACCAGGGACGGCTCGTGCAATTTGGCAACAATGTCACCCCTCCATTTGATTGCATGTAAAACAATCGATTCGAAAGTGAAGCAGCGCTTCACCAGCAATCGATTGTTGAACATAGATTCAAATGGAGCGAAGATATTGTTGCGAAATAGCACTAACCGCCACTGACAAGGGGAAGGCAAAGGTGGGCCCGCTCCAAATGGAACGGGACTTGCGCGAAAACATAGTCCTTGGGGTCCTAATGAAGGGACTTACAGCACTTTTTGTGAATGGGCCCCTGAATTTGCAAAATTTTGATTTTAAAATGAGCCCCAGGGACGGCGGATAGTTATGTAGCCGAGGATCAGTTCCCCTCTCACAACTGAAGTCGTGGCGCAACGACAGTGTAGTGGACACCGGATTGCAAGATCCCGAGTTCGATTCCTGCTGGCGGAGTTAAATTTTTCACGACAGTCGTGCTCATCTTTCTTTGCCATGTTTTTATGTTTCTTTCTTGTTCCTTGTTCGTAGTTTGATTTTATTTTGCTTTTTGTTTTTTTTTTTTTAATACTGTTTGAATCGAATTATTCCACATCTTTTCGTGCTGTATACGCAGTTACTTCACGGTGCTTGTACGACTGTACGTAAAAGTTAAGAAAATATTAGAAAATCAAAAAGACGAATGGAAATTGATCAACGAAACTTTTTTTCCCGTCTGTTTTTCAAGTGCTGTTGTTTTTCTTTTCCAATATTTTCTTAACTTTTATATACAAGCACAGTGTAGTAATACCTGATGCATGCAGGATGAAAATAGGTGGAATAACTCGATTCAAACGGTTTCGAAAAAAAAAAAAAACAAAAAGCAAAACAAAACTAAAATACAAACAAGCAACAAGAAAGAAACATAACAACATTGCAAAGAAAGATGAGCACAACTGTCGTGAAAAAATTAGCGCCGCCAGCAGGAATCGAACTCGAGACCATGCAATCCGGAGTCCACTACACAGTCGTTGCGCCACGACTTCGGTTGAGGGCGAGGGTTTGATTCTCGGCTACATAACGATCCGCCGTCCCTGGGGCTCATTTTAAAATCAAAATTTTGCAAATTCAGGGGCCCATTCACAAAAAGTGCTGTAAGTCCCTTCATTAGGACCCCAAGGACTATGTTTTCGCGCAAGTCCCATTCCATTTGGAGCGGGCCCACCTTTGCCTTCCCCTTGTGAGTCTCAAACGCCACAAATGCAACACTCAAGCCCGTGCCGCACCGAAGCGAAGGCAAAAACAAACCCTGCTGAAAAAAAAGAGAAAAAAAAAAAAAAAAAAAACAAGCAGCCAGCAGATTTTGTATCGCAGTCTAGCGATACAAAGATAACATGCAGTCAATCAGTGTAAGCTGCTTTGACTGCATTGTTATTCTTGTAATACCTACCGCTTTTCATTAAGTTTCATAGCATATAGGGTGTCAATTAAAAAAGGAGCTAGGCCAAATATCTCGAGAACGGCTCCGGATTTTGAAAAACACTGAAACACGTGTTCAAATAGCTTGAGGGGGACATCTTTATAGGGGGTTTCCGATTTCGGAGCCATCTCTGGGGGGCCCGCAGGGCGGATACCACGTCCCTAAATTCAATACTTCAAACGGGGACCCCCATATTTTATTTATTAATCAAAAAGAGGGTGAAATTATCAGACTTTAGGTAGGAATCGAAGTTCAATATCGTTTTTCGTTTTTGATACATTGAAGGTCAAAGTTCGATTTGGAGTAATTTTCAAAAAATCATTACTCCTCTTTGAAGAGTCGGAATTTAAAAATCAAGGACACAAAAATACTCTAAAAAGTAAGCCCCTTTCAGAAAAATTCAATCATAACAAACATTTAGTCAAATTTTGGTTTTGAAGCTCCCAAAACTTTTAGACGTTTTTGGCCCCCAAGGAGGGCCATCTGAAAAATTCCTAGGTTTGACCCCTATTGATTGATACATTAATCGAAAAGGCGTAACAAACTGAGCATTTCGGCGCAGACCGGAGTTCGACATCGTTTTTCACAATCGAGATATCTCAATCTGTAAATTGACATTCGATATCTCAAATGTAAGAACGATATCCACCTCCGGTTTGCGCCGAAATGCTCAGTTTGTTACGTCTTTTCGATTGATGTATCACTCGATAGGGGACGTAACTCGGGATTTTTCAGATGGCCCTCCTTGGGCCCAAAAACGTCTAAAAGTTTTTTGAGCTTCAAAACCAAAATTTGACTAAATGTTTGCTATAATTGAATTTTTTCTGAAAAGGGCTTGCTTTTCAGAGTATTTTTGTGTCCTTGATTTGTGAATTCCGACTCTTCAAATAGGAGTAAGTAATGCTTCTTGAAAATAGACCCAAATCGAACTTTGACCTTCGATATAATCGAATACGAAAAACGATGTCGACGTTCAATTTGTACCAAAAGTCTTAGAATTTTACCCTATTTTTGATTATTAAATAGAAAAAACTGGGGGCCCCATTG
This sequence comes from Trialeurodes vaporariorum, assembly GCA_011764245.1. Lineage (NCBI taxonomy): Eukaryota > Metazoa > Arthropoda > Insecta > Hemiptera > Aleyrodidae > Trialeurodes > Trialeurodes vaporariorum. The sequence continues at coordinate 60,907,928 of VMOF01000111.1, read as the reverse complement.
AAGTATTGGATTGAGGGAGGTGGTAGCCCCCTTGGGGACCCCCCAGAGAGAGCCCCCAAATCGGCGACCCCCTAAAAAGATGTCCTGCTCAAAATAATGTAACACGTGTTTCAGCGTTTTTCGGAATCCGGAGCCGTTCTCGAGATATTCGGCCTGGCTCCTTTTTTAATTGACACCCTGTATACATGGTGATCCAGAGCACCTGTACCAGGCATTTTTCTTGAGAATGGCTGATTGAAATGTTTTGAAACATGGAAGTCGGATAGGGGATCGACCCTAAATTTTTCATTTATCATACTATCGATAGCTTCCAATACTTAGCCCTTTGGGGCATATTTGAGGGGGGAGGCTTAATTACATCTATCTCAAGCTTTTTTAAAAAAAATATCTTTTAAAGTTATGAGAAAAGCTCGTGTCTTTGAAGTTGAGGCAATTTCCAACATTTTTGCTCCCATGGACATTTACCAAAAAACCTCAATTTTTTGAGGTATGGCGGATTTTTGGAAAAAAATTGAATCGGCTTTTGTGGTCACCCTGTTGAGAATTCTTCAAATACATGACAGATTCTGATCAAATGGATGGAACCATTTTGATTGATGTGCCACTAGTTTGGTACCTTAAAGTGAAATAAACTGTAGGGAATACCCTACGAACACTTTCTCACACCATTTTTATCGGGGGGCGGCCCCCAGACCCCCCTTTGAAATGTTGGGGGAGACCTAAAACCCCCCTTTAAAATTCTGGGGGAGACCCCAGACCCCCTTTTAGAATTCTAGGGGAGACCACCAGACCCGCACATATTTATCAAATATTTTCATCTCTTGGACCTAATTCTGCCTTCAATCCGAAGAGTTTGCAAATTTGTAGCGAAGCTGTACGAATAGTTGCCTACTTCATCAATTGAAGGCTAATTGAGATCCCTAAATTCTATTCTGATGTTGTTTTCAGCAAGTTTTAGATTAACTCCAGATTCCAATAAGTGCATATTCTTTAAGTTGCATTCATTCTATTTGTTGGAGTTTCTTTTTTTCCTTAGTTTTTATAGGTTGTCAAAATCGATTTGATTCTTGCATTTCCTCCAATGAATTTTCCAATGAATCCATTTCCTTTGTTTGCTTATATTCCCACATTTTTTTCTCAATCGCACCTATATTGCCTCTCAAAAAGGTTTTCGCGGTTGTGTATGGTGACTAAGAAAGCAAAATATGTTAGTATTTTGATAGTGGATTGTGTGTACAAAAGTATTATCAAAATTCATCGAGACATAATTGATTGATTCCAAGTAAAAAGATTAATTTCTCACGATAATTCCATTTTTTGGCTCGAGCGCACTTATTTTGATTTTTTAAACCGTTTTAGGGGTTGAATCTTGTGACTATGCGTAGTTTATTTTATAGTAGGCTGAATGTAGATTTTTTTTGCTAAGTTTCATCAAAATTGATTGAGCCAAACTTGAATTATTCCAGTTTTACCCATTTTACCATTGATTTCAATGGAAATCATTTTTTCCCTATAACTAACCTAAAAGTTGAAATTTCAAAAAAACAAAAAAAGTACCACTGGGGAATCTAAAAAGTAACAGCTGTGCAAAATCTGGAAGCATAAGGACCAATGTTTCAAAAGTTATGGGAAGGTACACACGGACTGACAGACTGATGGACTGACGGACTGACGGACAGACGCCACAGAATTTTTTTTGCATAAATATCTCTAAGTTAGAAAGGGTTAAGAAATATGCTAATATGATTGAAGTATATTCTTTCTGATGGTATTAGACATGATGAGAGGCCATTATTTTGTAAAAATCATGATTGACTTAGTCGTGAGAGGCCAACTATCGAAACAAAATACTTTGAAAATCTCTGCGCTATCGCAATACTTTCTAAATTTTTCTAATTTCATTAGAGTGAGGAAGTAAAAATTAGGTGTATTTCGTTAAATTAAAATTTTGGGCAGTCTATGTCTCAGACCACGGAATCGGTCCGATTCTGCCATTGAAGTCCCAACATTTTAATTTGACAAAATACACCTTATTTTTTCTCCTCAAGGTAACATGTTGCACATCGATCAGAAGGTTTCTATATATTTTCTCAGAATCTGTCAAGATTTGTGAGAAATTCTTAAGTGGATAAGCACAAGGGTTGATTCAAAAATCTTTTAAGTCCCGATAGCTAAAAAAATCTGGGTATTTTGGTAAATGTCTATGGGAGCAAAAATGTTGGCAATTGCCTCTGATATGAGGATATGAACTCTTTTCGTACTTTTAGAAGATGCTTTTTTGCAAAAAACTTGATAAATGTGTGTGAGCTTCTTCTAATATGAACGAGGAGCTGTTGAGGGCTTTTGAAAAAAATATCAAAAATGAAAAAATTTGTTTAAATTCCGTAACCAATTTCAAAACATTTTTAATCAGCCGTTCTTGAGAAAAATGCTCTGTGCTGGTTCCTTTTATCTATAGTTATCATCTCTGTATTATGTTCTGTATAATTTCATTGGGTATGCAGAATAAGTGAGAGTGTAGGAGTGAGAATTTCTTTTCTATGTGAAACTTCTGAGCGCTAGTGTTTTGTTCATTTTTTTTTTTAATTTCTATTAATTTCACGTCTCAAATTATTTTGGATAAATTTATTTCACCAAAACTATCAGTAAACCTCAAGTAAACTCGTGGCGGTCAAGACCCAAAAAATTTCTCCAAACCTCTCCCTTTAACTACCTTCCTCTTTCCTACCTCCATCTCCTCTCTTTAAAAACTTTTCTTTCAAAATCAGTTTTTTTAACCTTATCTGAGAGATGCATGATCGTGCATGAGATCTCTCAGATTCAACTTACAAACTAGCAGATATCAAAGCAACCAAGTCTCCTCCCCTCCCCTCTTCCCACCCTTTCTACTCCTGTGTTTCTTCTACCCCCCTATCCCTTCAGATTTCAGCCTGAGATTTTATCTGATCTTCATTATTCCGAATTATTATTACAATCTGTTGGCTGCGCTCAACGCAAACCATTGCATAACTCATAAATTGCAGGCGCATGAAAGTGCAAAAGATTTAATGCCCAAAGGCGCTGATATCCGAAGGACCAAGTCAAATTTTTTTGTACCTACCGCACCTTTCTTCTGCTTCCCCCTCTACTTCATCCTCTCGCTATAGTTCACCCACCAAAAGAAAAACAAATTAAAAAAAAAGTCAGAAAAATAACTTGGCGTTGAAATTAAAGGGACAATATTTGAAATTCAGCAGGCATGGAGTTTAAAGGGTTTAAAATGTTTCCGGTACCCTGAATAGAACAAGGATCAGTATTGCATGATTTTAAAAATGAAAAAAATGTAAGTACTCAGTGAGCTGAGTACACGGATGTCTTTGCGCTACCAAGTTTATGGGATTCACAAAATACTGCAATGTGGCAACATTGTACTGTGCGCATTTAAATCCATGAAAAATATGAAGCTACTGGGTGTGTAGTGGGCTCAGGAGTTAGATTTATTGGAAGGTTTTAAATGAACAAAATGCAATAATGCCTCACTACACGCTACACCCACTGGTAACAACTTTTAGTACTAGCTGCTGCATACAAAATTTATCAGCCGAGTTATGTCAAAATAGATTTGCTTACATTTCTGATCATCTTGATAGCGTTTATTTAAGAAAATATTGCCAATGACAGCTTTGCAAAGCGCACTCCATTTGTATGCAACTATGCAGATAAATGAACTCCCAGCTGTGAACATTATCCACAAAGTTCTGTGCATAAGACAGAAATGCGTCCATCCGCACATGTAAATAAAAAGATGTCATCAGCAATCTTTCCTGAAATGACCTAGCTATTTTATCACCAAAATTGTTGAAGATAAATATACACAAATCCATTGAAAGACAGAGTTAATGGTAGAGTTTGAAGTGAAAATTGATGTGACTTACTTGAAAGACTTGAGTTTTAATGATACCCCAACTAGCATTTCTTACACTCTAAATTTTTTTGATTTGACGCAGAATACAGCTGACTACTAATAAAATTTTCTAAAAGGAGACTCTCGTTTCAAAAGCCCAATTCTAGAATACATTATTGCTAGCAGCAGTTAAATAAGGATACTGACAGCGTTACTACTTCTGTAAAGGCACGAGACAGTTAAAGTGAGATGCAACATGATAAAATCACTCCTCGAAGAACACATATAAAAACCACAACTTTGAAAGTGGCTCTGACGTCTGGTTCAAAACCTTGCAATTAAAAACATTAAAATTCATTCTCTTCGATCGGAAGGGACAAGATAGCAACAAACTGATTCGTGACAGAATTCACTACACACCCGAAAACAAGAATTCTTGGCTTAAAGAAGTGGGTGAGCGTTTGTAAAGCAAATAATAAAATCTAGATTGAGTTACAGAACTGAAAGATGGGTTGAGCACTGAGAAATAAGTTGATTGTTCAGATTGCTTATTTCATAAACATACGAGCAGGGCTTCGGACCCGAGCATTTGAACAACGGGTCCGGGTCCGGGTCCAAGAGAAAATGAATCACAGGGTCCGGGTTCGGGTCCGGTCCAAAAAGAAGTGAGTCGTCAGGGTCCGGATCCAGGTCCGGGTCCACTAAAATTCTTTGGACCTGGTCCAGGGTCCGGAACCGGTTCTGGACCGGTTCTTGAAGGGTCCAAGTAATTAGTCGATAAATTTAGGCTTCATAGTTGAACTTTTTTACGCAGAAAGGGACACATTTTTCTGCTTACGCAAAAGCACAGAATACTCTAATCAGAACGGAAACTCTAATTCAATTTGAAACATTCTTTACTTCGGGCCGCCATGTTGGAAAGTGAGCATTTTCGGCAATCTTCGGTAACTGACCGGGTTGTGATTGGTCGTATAAACTGAAAAAGCCCGTCCGCCATCTTGAGAAATGAGCAGGCACAGTTGCCAGTTTGTGCTGGTAAATTCCAAATCTTGTTTCGATTGGCTTTTATGAGAGTTTCCGTTCTGATTAGAGTATTCTGTGGCAAAAGTGAACTAATAAACAAAGCAAGAAACTCATAGCGATTGGTTACCTTCTTCATAAAGTCACCCAAACAATGATCTGGTGAATAGCAAATGACTGAGCTAATGAAATGATAAAATAGCAACGGGTTTTTGTTTCCTTTTCGTCCTTTTTTTCTTTCCTTTTCATTTCTTTTCCTCTCATATTTCTTGCTTTCTTTTGTCCTCTTTTTTTCTCTTTATCCTTCTTTTTTACCTCTAATTTATCCTTTTTTCATGTGCAAACTGGACCCGCTGAGGACCGGTTCTAGTGGGTTCTGAATGAACCCGCCCGAAGGGTCCGGGTCCGGTTCAGGGTCCAGAAGTGAAGACATTTTCGGTCCGGGTCCGAGTCTGGGTCCAGAAGAGAGAACAAAATTCGGTCCGGATCCGGGTCCAGGTCCAAGCAAAAAAAGGGGTCCGGACCGGTTCCGGGTCCAGGACCGGTCCAGGGTCCGAAGCCCTGCATACGAGTAATGATCCACAACCACGGCCGTGGCCACAACATTTCATGAGCAAACATCTGGATTCTGGAAGTTAATAGGAAGCAAGTGGGTGGGTTATGGTTGATTGAAATAATCCTTTAATGCACCACTAATAAAAAATAAAGGACATGAGTAATGATTAAAAAAAGAACAAACGTTTGGGAACACTGCTCATCAATTAACCTCAAACGTAAACACTAAACATCTTGCGACAGTCTCAGTCCTGTCTCAGCAAGAATTGCCGAGCAAAGTCAGAATTTAAGGAAAAAACTAATCGAAGAGTATTTAGAGGGAAAGTAGAAAACTGTTTACTGGCAAATCGTTGAAACCTCCGATACGATCATATCATAACATTGAAATTAAAGACGAGATATATGAATATTAGAAAACAAACAAAAAATTACTCTTACGACCATGGACGAAGATATAACTAGTTTGGTTATTTACTTAACTATTATTCAACACATAATCAGCCTGGAACTCTCCCAAAGGCAGTACAGTACCTAAAGGCTCCTGAAAGAGTTCCTGATAAAGTTGTCTCGAGACATGGAAAATTAAGAATAGGTAATGGAGCTTACAAATGACGAATGAGAATTACAACTGACAAACTAAATGAAAGCTATGAAGAACTTGAGGGTTTCAATTAGTAGAAACTGAGATTAAGGCTATGATTGACAGAAAACACGCACAGTTCAAAAAGAAATCCTAATTTGAAAGTCACTTGGTCACTGATAGAGTTCGAAAACACGCGAAGAAATTCGATTTGTTTACTCATTGATTTTCACAAATCTGTAACCTTAAAATCTCCGAGGCGGTTACGCATGTTTACCAAAGCTTCCGAACTAGATATAGCTCGTTGGTAATCACAGACAAAATAATGAAACTACCAAATTTATTCATAACGGAGACAGATCCTTATGAAAAACTTAGGGCCAATACTCTGTCAAAACCTCACTCAAACTTTGACTCAAACATTCAAACGGCGCACTATGGATCCAAATCGAGTCCTAAGTGGTCAAAAATACAAAGACATGAGATGTCACAAGAATTGTCGATCCATCAAATGATATTCTCCGATAAATATGGGACAAGCCAGGATAGAAAAACCGAGCCAAATAAACCCCTTAAAATCAACTATAGTACCCAGCGAAAATACTAATTTCCCAACTTTGAAAGGATCGAATTTGGACCGCCAAAGATTTGATTTCTATCCATTGTGCGGCGGACCGAAGAATATCGCATATTCGATATGGCGCGCGATTCGCTTAGTGACTGCTTAAAGGATAGGGAGACTTTTGGCGTTGCCGCTCCGCAATATATCGAACGAAGGGAATCCACCGTAAAACGAGACGCGATCATTACGTGCGGAAATCTGACAACGCACGTTTGCGACCAAGCCGAAAATTGTCGATTATTATGCAGGAAGTTTATGGCCAAAATCGATACGAAACCATAACAAAAACATGCAGTACTTACTGCATGTTAAAAAAAAAAAAAAAAAAAAAAAAAAAAAAAAAAAAACGTGCAATGCATTTCAATGCAGCTAGCTATACCGAGTGATAGTTCGGATGTGAACGCGAATGTTTTGGCATTTCACAAGGGATTCAAGGGGTTTCATTCATTCAACGTGGACGTCTATTAATGGTGTAACTCGTTTGCAACAAATTACAACTCGAATGTTTTGATCTGGAAGCCGACATTCTAAGTCCGGGAAGCCAGTGAAGTAAATCGAGAAATCTTAATTCCTCTTTCGTCACTTTGACCGTTAAAAAAAAGTATCCACGACTTTTACAGGACGTACTGAAATCCTTCAACTATTTCATCTGCACTTAAGGTGAATCTGCAGCGTTTAGTGCCGATTTCTGCCACCAGAGCGCTACCGTTCGATTAAAGTCTAATTACAGGCCGAAAGTAATTTATTTTCAAGAAAGCGGAGTGTCACTTACTAGATAATCATCAGGAGTGTCTCTGCAAAAAATCTCGTCAATAACTTCAAAAATAAGGCTGAAAGTACCAAAAAATGAAATATCGCATTTCGATACATGAATCGATTTCCGATATTTCATTTTTTGGTACTTTCAGCCTTATATTTGAAGTTATTGACGAGATTTTTTGCAGAGACACTCCAGATGATTATCTAGTAACTGACACTCCGCTTTCTTAAAAATAAATTACGTTCGGCCTGTAATTTGACTTTAATCGAACGGTAGCGCTCTGGTGGCAGAAATCGGCACTAAATGCTGAAGAATCACCTTAAGGTGGATTCTCAGCGATTATAACATATTCTGCCTCCACAAAAATATACGTTCTTTAAATGGAAAAAAAATAAATAAAATAATGGTAAACGCAAATAAATGGAAAAAAGGGCTTCGATGGCGCCTCGAAAGCAATCAAAGGAACATTTTATTACAAACGGTATGCTAAAAATCTACGAAATAAGCGTGGAACTATTGAATTTCGGAAACCTCCCTACATCGGCCACTATATCATAGAGTCTTATGGGGGCCCGAAATTCAATAGTTTCACGCTTACTTCGTAACATTTTAGCATGCTGTTCGTATTAAATGAAATGTTCCTTAGATTGCTGCCGAGGCGCCATTGAAGCCCTTTTTTCCATTTATTTGCGCTTACCATTATTTTTTTTCCATTTCGCGACTTGGTGGGAGAATATGGAACTAATCACTGAGGATCAACCGCAAACCTTCAATTTTTCACAAAATGCGCATCTAAAATACGATAACTACCGCCTCTTTTACACGTACACATACAACCTTATGGAGACGAAATGCATTATGGGGCATAAGAATTCGCTGACGTCACGATCGACCGACCATAATGAAAATCGTTTATTTTACGGCTAAACTTTGGACGACTTTTTCACAACTTTGGACGACTTTTCTGATCGTTTCCGAACTTTTTAAAAGTCATTTTTGGTATTTTCGTCACTTTTTCTACCGCAACCATTTACGAGCGGCGAAATCCCAGGAGATATCTCCAGTATCGAAAACTTTTTACTCAGGTTTTTGAAATATTTTTGAAATATTTCTTTCGTATCTGGGTATATGTATTCAATGATGGCTCTCTTTTAGTAGATCGATAAAAGTTCTGAGGTCACCATTATTGAGTTGAGCCGTTAAACGTATTTTATGAATATTTCACGTAAACTCGTAATTTTTTACGGATTTTTAGATATTCATTACACTCTAAAGTTTGTCTGGCTTATTTGGTTTGTTTCCTTCTTTTTCAAAAAAAAAAAACAAAAAACAAAAAAAACAGAAAAAAAAACAAAAAACAAAAAACAAAAAACTTAATTAAAAACTGAGAAAATAAATAATGAAAACTGCGCTTCTTAGTTAGGAGAGATTAATTAATCTTTCATGATGATAGAATCGAATTTAATCCTAATTTATTATGAGGTATTCTTATCCACTTTGTTATTCCAAGTCAATTGCGCTTGCTTTTATTTCCTAGAAGTCAAAATAAAAATAAGAATAAAAACTTGGAGAACAATGCTTGTTAGCAAGACAGACAAAGCTGGTGAACGCCAACGAGAAAACGTTCAGAGTCAAAGCAGTCTCCCACTCCTTCTTGTGTGTAAAAAAATAAAATAAATAAAGATAATAAAAAAAAAAAAAAAAAAAAAAAAAAAAAAAAAAAAAAAAAAAAAAAGAACCTTTAATCACGTTTGAAATTCCCAAAAACGGGAATCGGCCAGCTCGAAGCAACACTTGCTCTTAAAAAAGAGAAAACATGCCGAAAAAAAACCAACAAAAAACCAAACAAACTAAAAAATAAAAAAAAAACACACATATTCGACTGTGAACCGAAAGCAAGTTAACAAACGACGAAGGAATCTTTTCGATCGCAGTTCAATTTCAGCTTCGAGCGAATCCTTAAAAGAGAGAGAGAGAGAGAGAGAGAGAGAGAGAGAGAGAGAGAGAGAGAGAGAGAGAGAGAGAGAGAGAGAGAAAGAGAGAGAGAGAGAGAGAGAGAGAGAGAGAGAGAGAAATAGGGAAGGGGGAGTAGATTAATGAGAAGGCTTCAAAGATGAAAAAGAACGATTGAGAGTTAGGGGCGAAAGGGAGGGAGGTGAGGTATGGGGGATCTAAAAATTCAGAGTGATACGATTTGAAATGCTTCAACCTGGCCCACAAAGCTACGGCCATAATTAGAGCACGTTTCCAAATTAATGTTCACGTCCCCCCCCCCCCCCCCTCTTCTTTTCATTCCTTCATCCTATCTCTCTTCTGTCTTTGTGCATCAGCGAGATTTACAGTTTCGTGGGTATCGTCTGGAGAGAATTCATAATTCGTCTGTTTCTCTCTGTCTCTTTCTCTTTTCGGAAAGCCACTTTAAACTTGACCACGTCCGAGCGAGGGGGAAAAATCTTGATCGAACTGCCATTGAGTATCCGCGCGTCACATTATGTAAATAAACGGCTCCTTTCATTCACTTTATTTATTTATCCAGTTCATTTATTTTTGTTTTAAGGCATTTTTTACTTTTTTTTAATATTTAAATCCTACACTGTCTGTTTGAGTGTCCGCGATCAGTTTCATCTCCATTCCCTCTTCTCTCGGCGTCTCTCTATCTTCATCTCTCTCTCTCTCTCCATCGTGGCTTGAATCGAGTTTTACGGTTTTTTTTTTCTTTTCTCTCTTTTTATTTATAATTATTTTCTTTCCCACAAAAATTTTTAGTCGATTTTTTTCTTCAATATCTCTTCTTTTTGGGACAAGTTTCGGCGATGATTCTAGAGACTTCTTCGCTTCGCTTTATCTGACCAGTTTAGAATGGATACCTGCATGACATCAATGACATCAATGACAGCTAAAGCCCGTTCCACACCGGAGCGAACGCGAGCGCGAACGGGCTCTCGTTCGCGATTCGCGTTCGCTCCAGTGCGGTGCGGTGCGGTGTGGCATGCCTTGCGACGCGACGCACGTAGGAGTATTTACCCCAAAAACCTGGCCAAAAATATTTGCGTGCTCTTGAATATGTGAAAATTGATTTTGGTTAATTTTCCAATTTAAACTCGAAACTCCTATTGCGCGGTTTAGGGTTGGAAAAGGCGTTAAAAATGAAGAATTTTGGCAGAAACCAAAGGTCGATATCGCATTTTTTGCCGAGTTATTGGAGCTTATTTTATAAAAAAGGCTTAACTTCAAAATGTTGCTGGATATAAATGTGCAACATTGTCCAAGTCTTTATTGCAGAAACTATCCCCCTAGAAGATCTTTTGCAACCTCCTTTTTTTGGTTTTGCCGGGTTTTGCCCGGAATGTATTCAAAATTACCTTTTTTTAATTATCAAGTACCTGAAATTGGATATTTTTTTTCGTCACTTTTAATGAGTTATAGAATGGTCTTAAATGCGTGCGAAAGAAAAAATGCCTCCCGGCAGGCCGGTAAGACGAAGTAGATTCCATGCTTGGTTACATCATTTTTTCAAAAATTTAAATATAGGTTATAATTTTCGTTAAATTTTTTTTTTTATTTCATCAGCTGCTCAAAATCCAAATATTATTGTGAAAAAGATTATATTACCAATAGAGAAATGTGTAATCTTTACAATGCAAGTGAGAAATAAAAGCTAGGTTATATAAGTTTTTCACAAATTTCAATAAATAGGTTATGTTATGATTAATGGTTATGTTGGATTTTAAAGACCGCAAAACGGCAGTCCCGTTTAGCACGCACGTTTGATGGAAATACGATACGTTTTAATACGTTTAATGGATAGGTTTGACGGAGTGGAAAAAAGCACACGCAGAGCTTAGAGTAATTTTGACGTATACTACTGAGCCTGCGGCTCGGCTCTCGCTATTAGACCAATGACGTTTAATGTTGAGCCTTTGGTATCCGCTATCACACCCATTGGGACCAATGTAAACCCGTACTGCCGTGTTACCGGAAAGAGCAGTAAGGTCCAAATTCTCGAAATTAAGTTTTCTTCAAAATTCAATGCATTTAAGTCTGTAGAATCTATTGAACCTAAAGAGAGTTAATTGGAAAGTATGCCTTTCACGCAATAAACGAGAGTTGTCGAAAAGCAGTAAGTGCGTGAAAATTGCTGTTAAGTTAAGCAAGAGAGTAGTTAAGTCTACGTTATCACGCAAGATAGCAGTAAAGCCCGTGCCACTCCTAAGCGAACGTGAACGCGAACGCTACGAAAAAAATCCGCGCCATGTATTTCAATGCAAGTGGCCACACCAGAGTGAACGCGAACGTTCGCGAACATTTTGACATTTCGGAAGGGATTCAAGATGTTTCATCATTGATAGGTGACTTTCACTGATGTAATGGGTAGATATTGACCGATGAATGGTCGTGCATCGTTTAGGCTGTAAAAAAACAATTTTTTGTTGTATTTTCTGTAATAATTCAGAACCATAAATAACACAATAAACCAAGTGACGCGCCACTTCTTTTTATTCAGGAATCAATGACATTATAAATATCAGGAAAAATAAGAGGAGAGGTTTCCAATAGCTTTGACTGTAAAATGGTCACGTTTTTTGGGGAAAAATAACATAAACTACATGGATTAGAAATTTATAAAAGCGGGAAGTTGTTCCGTGCAGGATACGTAGCGTCGCGTCGTGTCGCAAGGTATACCAGTGTTCGCGTTCGCATAGGTGTGACACGGGCTGTAGTCGTGCTTTATAGCTTGCTCCTGCCGTGTATTTCGGCGTATTCTACTGTCAAGGAAGAGAGCAGTAAGAGCGCGAACGCAGCGTCATCAACCTTGATTTTCCATTGGTTTTATAGGACTTACTGCTGTCTTGCGTAACATGAAAGGGAAAACGTCATTCTTTTTATAGTTGAAAACAAAATCTGTCGGTTTTTGATCATCTCAACGATTTCAAACACCCTGAGTGATGTTTCCTGAAAGTTTCATGAAAAACGGAGGATTTTGAACTCATTAATTTTAGGTTTGAAACTTCATAGTCAGTTTTCTCAAAATGTCGATTTTGCTCTTGCTGCTCTCTCCGGTAACACGGCAGCGTAGTTGACAATATTGAAATTATTTAATTGCCAAATAGGTCGATGTTTCGGTAGCTGTACGATTGAGGATTTGAGCGAGAACACATTTCAATTTTAGAAACACTGATGAAATTATTTAATTCAATTACTTCGGTGCTTATTTACCGACATAAGTTCCAAAATTTGTAATTTTTTTAATGTTTTTTATTTTTATATACATGAACAGGGCGGGAAAGCATATAAGATATCCTCAGTTTCGGTGCAATAAGTCAATGCGTTCTAACTAAAAAGATAAAGAAAAACACAAAAAAGAAAAAAAAAGAAAAAGAGAAAACCTAACTGTGCAAAGCTTGGGCATTCGAACTAGTGAACCATAAACCATGCAACTTTTCGTGTCGTGGTATCTTTAAAAAAATAGGAATAATGACTGTTCAATAAGGCAGCTGCAAGGGTCTGAAATGTTGTGTTTTTAGTCCCTTATGGGCCAAGCCCGAGTCTCCTCGTTCACCTTCTCTAGTCTATTTCACATTGTTTCAGTCTTCATTTCGGATAAACGTAAATGTAGATGAAATCACTACAATGGATAAGTTTTCATCGAACGCCTTCAATTTGTAGTATAATCAATTCCAACTCCACCGAGTACGAACAGTTAACTACCTTCCCTCTAGAAACGAAGGAGTGGGTTTGCTTGAACTAACCTGGTCCTTAAAGGGTTAATAAAGAAAATGAAAGTACTCGATGAGTTGAGAGCAAAGATGCGTTTGGAATCTAATTTCGCAATTTGCATTTTTTTGCATTTGCAAAGTAGCATTATTCCGGAGATAAGATTTTGGCCGAAAATACATTGTTTTAAATGGGAATTCCGCGCAGTGACGTCACTACGCACACGATTTTTTGCAACTCTACACGTGTGTATCTCCAAAACCGGCAAACGTAGGAAATAACCATAGGCATATCATCTTTTGTTCTCAGCACATCAAGCACTATATAATTTTTTTCGTAAAAAACACAAAATTTCAGATCCTTGCAACTGCCCCATTTGTACATTTTTGAAGAGTTAAAAACTGCCCTGAGACAACGGATCTTGTCACCGGGAAATATGATTCCGATCTATACTTATTGCACCAGACATCAATTTCATAACTTTCATCCCATAGGAAACATCAACAATCCATAAACTCCTCTGAAATCAAAATGTTTAACGCCCTTTCGGTGGAAGTGAAAATAACTTTTAAGAATATGGACCAACGCAAATTCTTAGAAAATTCTAAAAAAAAAGGGATCTGATTGGTCGTTTTTACTGCTGGAGTAAAATGAAAACGAGCCTTTCTTGAATTTTACATACATGCCCTGTGAAACAAGCAATTGAGTGATTGTTTAACCCTTTCAAAACCACGCCCATGGGCGGATGCCGGATGCAGCAATTTGGAAACAATGCATTGTTTCCATTTGAACGTATGAGAATTAGTCGATTCTTGAGGGAGCCACAGCCCTTTCACTAATCGATTGTTTTTCATTCATTCAGATAGGAAGAATGCACAATCGCTAGATTGCTGGATTTGCTTTGGCAACGCCCGAGTTTATTATTTTCTGTGACTTGATGTGGCTCACACAATGACAGTTTTTTTCACATTTTAAGTACGGCTCAAAATTATTGTTAACTTATGAAAAGTAATGTTTTTCAAGCGCCTTCAATTAATAGTGTATGCAAAATCAGCACCGTGAATGGTGTAGGAATATTTAACTATCCACTCGATTGATCAATTGAAAATTGATTGGTCTTGTAACCCGGCAGTTAACCCTCTAAGGACCAGGTTAGTTCAAAATAACAGCACACCTCCATTTATATTGGGAAGCTAGTTAACTATTCGTACTCAGGGGAGTTGGAATTGCCTATACGATAAATTGAAGGCGTGCGAGTAAATCTTTTCATGTAAGTGTTTTCATCGATAGTCGCGTTTGAAGACTGAAACAATGTGAAATAGAATAAAAGAGAAAAACGAGTACACTCAGGCTAGGCCCTTTAGGGGATAAACTTAATACTTATTGTTGTTCTTACAATTAATTACCTACGATATCATAATGTAACTAACTAAATTTAAAAAAAATTAAACTTATAGGAGATGTTTATAACATAATGGGAACAACTTTTTGACCTACTCAAAATTTCCAGGGGGGCGTCCCTGACAGGCGCCCGTGTAAGGGAAGGTTTTGCCCCCTAACTCAACATTTTCAAATAGTAACCCCCCATCAAGATATCTTTTTTGAAAGGGCAAACAGTTTTAAGACTTTTGGCGCAAACTGCAGGTCAAAGCAGGATATGTCGAAGGTCAAAGATAGATTTGGCCCTGTTTTCAAAAAAATCATCCGTACTTTTTGAAAAGTCGGAATTTAAAAAACTAGGAGTCAAAAATACTCTGAAAAGCAAGCACTTTCCAGAAAAAAATAAGGCTTGGACAAAAATTTAGTCAAAAATAGGTTTTAGAGTCCCGAAAGTTTTTAACGTTTTGGCCCCTCAGGGGCGGATATCTCTTAACCTCCTTGCGACGACCCCTACCGAGTGATACATTGATCAAAAGAGCATAAGAAACTGAGCATTTTGGCACAAATTGGAGGTCGATATCGTTTTCCACATTCGATATATCGAATTTCGTAAATCAAACTTTGA
The DNA here is from genome assembly GCA_011764245.1 of Trialeurodes vaporariorum. Lineage (NCBI taxonomy): Eukaryota > Metazoa > Arthropoda > Insecta > Hemiptera > Aleyrodidae > Trialeurodes > Trialeurodes vaporariorum. The sequence continues at coordinate 60,892,788 of VMOF01000111.1, read as the reverse complement.
CATTCGATGTTTTGAATGCGAAAAACGAGGTCGTTCTCTGAATTGCGCCGAAATTCTCAGTTTCTTATGCCCTTTTTGACTCGAATAAACTGATTTTAAACCGTTTTACACCCCCAAAAATTCAAATTAGCCTTTAAAATGACCTCAAGTACAGTGGCGCACGGCACGCGGTACGGCAGTGGCAGACCTCCGGTTTTTAGGGGTGGGGGGAAGAGGGAAATAACTTTCAGTCAAACGCTCATCAGTGGAAGCCCCTACCTACATTTTTTAAATCCTGCGTACGCTACGGCTCATTAAGTACCTACTATTTTTTTTTTAAATCGATCCACAAGTTTCCGAATTACAGAAGACATCCGATTTTTACACACAAACATAATAATTCAGTTTTTTTAAAGTTGCATGGGTATTTTCGGCATCTGCTTGCAAGGACTAAATGACGGAATATTTGACCCAAATCCAACTGATTTTGTGGGAAATGAGATGTACTTTTAGAATAAATGCAGGGTCTTGAACTTATTCTCATTTCTTTCTACTCTACAGGCAAAAACGTAAGAAAATAACCCATAGGAGAGCTTTTGACAAGGCTAGGTATGGGTTCATTACAGACAAAAATGGTTTTTTCTTCCGAATGAAAAACAATTGGCTTAGGGAATAATTTTTATTTTATCGGGAATGTGTCTCTTAAAGTTATCAGAGCAACATCTCATATAATCAGAAATGGGGTGTATGCCTTTTGTATTTGGGTGTCCTTAAAACCCATCGTGAGTGTCTTTCCAACGATGTAGGTACCTATGTATCACACTCACTCATTTGGAGAAAACAAATTAGGGGGTCCGAGTCCGTGACCCAACCCCCAAAAGTTTTCTGAGTTTAAGGGCCTATAGTTCAAAGATTTCAAATGCAAGGATCGAGTTGTGCATCAATCAAAAGGTAATGAAAAGAGAGATATTTTGCCCGCAACCGAAAGTCGCTAATATGCGTGGATTTAAAATGGCGCGGCAGCCGTTTGAAAATTTGAGGGAGGGAGCCCATTCCACTAAAATAAAGTGACTACATTGGAAGATACCTAATTCGAAAGGTCTTCGAAAATGAGAGCCAATGGCGCAAACCGGAAGTCAATCCGAAGCTCCAGCCTTAAATGTTTTTGGCATTGTTTTGTTGCCTCAGAAACTTTTTTATGCAGATAAATATTCTGTAAGAAACCCCCATTCAATAACCCCTTGTTTGCTATAAAATGAACAGTTGCAGTCATTTTGCTATGAACTGTTCATATTTTTGATTTTCGTTGATGGAATGATGTTGTTAATGTCCATATTTTTATCCACCGTGCTGCATCGAGATTGCCATATTGTTTTTATTTATACCCAAAAATAAATGAGTAATAGTAGTTGACATTTAAAAGAACTGAACTTTGCAATCTTTTTGTCTGTTACAGAACTTAGCGCTGAGCCAGAATCATAAAAGTAGCCTTAGGAGAGATCTACCGATACCAGCGACCCTGGTTAAAATCAATGATAAACCAACGCACCACGGTGATAGCGGCGGCGGTGGGAGACTTCGACAAGAACCGTACCTAAGATTAGCGCCGGGGAGTTATGAAAATTCACAGCATCCGGTAGTCGGCGATAAAACGACTCAAGAGTCTGTCGATTTTTTCCGAAGCAACGATAGATCCCCCAAACCACCTTTTGTCGCCGCAGAGATGTCGTCCGCGGTTTCGAAAAGTATAACTCATGATCAAGGTTGCTTGTTTGAGGTAACGTCGCTGTCAAAGGATGGCTGCTCCTCCACAGAGAATAAGAGCTCGACGATTGAAGTGACTCCGGACTCTGGCGACTCCTTTAACGATACGAACAATAATTGTCGATTCCCATTTTTTACCGCTGACGACAACAGACAGAAATGCAAAGACGTTGTTGCGGTTACGAAGGGAGCGCTAGCGGCGAGCGGTGCGTTGACGAAACTAGTTTGCCACACGTGTAAACAACAGTTCGCGAGTCACGTGGCGTTGGAGCAACACGTGGCCTCGACACATGCACTCGACGACGACGAGAAAAACTTGGCGTGCGCTATCTGCAAGAAATCTTTTGAAGATAAGGAGTCTTGGTGTGCCGATCAGAAGAGTCATGCGGATGCGAGTTCCTCCGAGTCAGCAAAGAAATCAATGGACCACGAATGCACTGATTGTGGAAAGAAGTTCGTGACGAGGGCGTCGCTCAAGGTATTAAAAAAAAATACTGATTTTAAACCGTACGGGCAGTGGCGTAGCTACAGGCCCCGCTGACCCCGCCGGGCGGGGGGGGGTGTGCAACGCATCGGGGGGCGCAAAAGTTTTGAGAAGCGAAAGAGGAAGAGCGAAAAGAAGAAAAGGGAAGGTAAAAGGGGAAAAAGGAAAGGGAAAGGGAAAAAGGAAAGGAAAATGAGAAAAGGAAAGAAAAGAGAACAGATTGAGAAAAATAGAAGCTAAGAATTGTAGGGAGGAAGCAATGTAAAGGCTCTAAGTGCTTCTGCCAAAATTCACGTCCACAAAGTTCGGAGCTTTTGAAAGTAAATTTTCTACATTAATTTACAATAATTTTTAGAGAAAGGAATTTTTCCGACAAAGGCTCCAACTTGTACGGGTGCAAAAGGGGGCCGGGGGGGAGGGGGGGGGTTCCACCAAAGCGGCCAATTTTTCCATACAAAAGAGGGGCGCAGCATTCGAATCGGCAGGGAGGCGCTTGCTTAGCTAGCTACGCTACTGCGTAGGGGTCATTATTTTGTAACGGGTGGGACATTCAGACGACTTTGAAGTGATTTTTTTCAACCTTTTAATCATTTAAATGAAAAAAACTATCCCACCAACAGAAAGGACTTAACTTCTAGATAGTGATAGGATTTTCAAAATTTAAAAAAAAAGTCTATCCAAAGCTGAGAAAATAGCAAAATGAGGGTGTAACGGGTGGGACAGAAAAATGGACAAGGTTTTTGACTCACTTCAAAAAAGTTGAAACTTTGTGAGTTTTGAAAAGATAAAAATTTGGAAAAAAAATATTTGTTAAAGGTGAGGGTATAAGCTTTGATCCTACATAAAGTTTTTTACTTTTACTAAATTACTTTTCTTTAAAAAAATTAAAAAGTAGCGTAACGGGTGGGACAGCTAGGTTTTGTAACGGGTGGGACGCGTGTGATTTGGTCATTGAAAAAACACATCAAACCTGCTGTAACATCAACACGTTTGACCTTATTAGATATTTTAGATAATATTTTCGTCTCTGGTTGCATTTTAATGCAAAACAGAACTGCTAGGCATTAATTTTAAACTTCATTTTTTTCATATCATGTCCACTTTACTATAGAATGACCTGCACAATACATCTCTAAGGTCCTTACCAGGCCAAAGTTGAACAACAGATAGATACCTACCTCTTTTCGATAAACAACAGGTCTGCTCGTCAGTTGTAGGCCGGCAGAATCGTCTATTGAATAGTATTAGAACTTGTATGAAGCTCAAGCTAACAAGTAACGATGCACATCGAAATAAGATACACGTCTTTCAACTTGAACCTGGTGGGAACTTTTGAAACATATTGTACTCGTATGCATGCAATTTACCCATGGCCCGGTCTGTCCGGTGCATGGCGCTGTAATTTTCTTCCCATTTTAGGTACAATAAGCAGAGCCATTAGTCCTCCGTCGACGATTCGACGCAACCCGCACTACACGTAGCCCGAACCTCTCTCCGTCTTGAGAGAACAAGATAAAAAAAAGATTAGAGAGCATTAACTGTACATGTAATGCCGGTTGCATCGAATCGTCGACGCAGGACTAATGGCTCTGCTTCCGTGGTAAAAGTGTTCCATGAATTTCCATGACCTAAATTCCGTGGGCATTATTTCCGTGGGCAAATATTATTTTTCCGTAAAATTTCATGGAGTTCCGTGGGCCGTTCGTGGAATTCCATAATATGTTCCATGTAATTTCATGGAAAAATAATATTTGCCCACGGAATTTTGGTCATGGAAATTCATGGAACACTTTTACCAGGGTTGTACTCACATGTAAATCAAACTTAGAGCTACGTGCAACGTTTTACCAGTATAAGTGGAACTGAACGCGATAGATCGCTCTATTTCACCCAGTGCATAACGCGCAATGACCAGCACCGTGCGCGAATGACCTGATCTAGCCTGGCGTCATCAATTGTTACTTCCACAGACGTATAATTTTACTGTCGCTCGAATTTCCAAAACAAGGCTGACCTAATGTGATGGATGTTGACTTAGCCCACTCCTTAACTTGTGTGGAAAACAGTAGAGAAGTATAGTAGAAGCACTTCGCTAGCTGCGTATTAACGCACGTCCCCTTCGGAATCTTCGGAAAAGTAAAATGACTATTATGGGCGCGTATTGCGTTCTAAAACTTAAAATTTAATACCTGTTAATTTATCATTTTTTTAATTTTTTTTTATCTGTTTCCTATCCTATGTTTTAGGTGCACATGCGGACCCACACCGGTGAGAAACCTTTTCACTGCACGGAATGCGGAAAACAGTTCAGCCAACTTCGTAATTATAAATACCACCGTTCGGTCCACGAGGGTACCAAAGAGTTCGCAGCGACTTGTCCGGAATGCGGCAAATATTTCAACGACCGTGGATACTTAAGTTCCCACATGAAGATCCACCGGAATCGCAAAGAATACGGCTGCGAATTCTGCGGGAAAAGCTTCAACCAACGAGTCGCCTACAACATGCACGTGCGGATTCACACGGGCGAAAAACCGCACGTGTGTCCCCACTGCGGCAAATGCTTCTCGCGGAAGATGCTCCTCAAACAACACTTGCGAATTCACACGGGCGAGAAGCCTTTCCAATGCGTGATTTGTCAAAAAGCGTTCGCGGATCGGTCGAACATGACGCTTCACATGCGGCTCCACTCGGGTGTCAAACCTTACACCTGCACCGTCTGCTCCAAGTCGTTCACGAAAAAACATCATCTGAAAACCCATATGAATTATCATACGGGTGTCAAACCTTACTCGTGCCAAAAGTGTGGATTGAAATTCAGCCAGTCCAGTAACATGCGGACTCACTACAAAAAATGTGTCGCGCTTCCCCCGAAAATGGTTGCTCCCGTGAATCCCATGAATTCATCGTCCAGTTAGCACACAATGCACACTTACTAGTCATGAAAATGTAACTTGTGCCAGCAAAATTGCAAAATAATCAAAGTACCTAACTATGAAGTGTGCTTGTCAATAGGGCTGTTGCACACTTTTGCTATAAGCGATTTAACAGTCGATTCTGGTGTAAAAACCTCGCAAAATAACAATGGCAGCACTAAAAACTTCCAAAATCCACTCTTAAACTCAATAAACGCTTTTATTTCCGAGGGCGTAATGGTGGCCGAGGGCAGTAACAATGGGAGATTCCTATCTTAATTTCATCACTCTCTCTACGCTGTCAAGGAAGAATCACAGAGTAATTAGTCAACAAAGTAGTGATCCACATCCGATGAATGGTACCGTGACATCTAGTGACACCATTTTTAAATGAAAGTCGTCTCTTATTGGTCACTTCTTAATGGAGTTACCGTATTGTTAGATGGGAATCTCCCATTGTTACTATACTCTCAGCCACCATTACGCCCGCGCAAATAAAAGCGTTTATCGAGTTTAGGAGTGGATTTCGGAAGTTTTCAGTAGTGCCATCGTTATTTTCGGAGGTTTTTACACCAGAATCGACTATTAAATCACTTATAGCAAAAGTTTGCAACAGCCCTATTTGTAAGTAACCTAGCATTTCACAAAATCGCATCAAAGTTATCATTGGAGATTCCACGGCTGTCATATGTAATAACAGAGGATTAACTAATTACTATAGCAGCACATGTCAGTTTCTCAAAATCTTGAGGAGTACACTTTTATATTTTTGTTTATAATTCTGATTCATTGATACAAACAATGATAACAGGGCTTCGACATCGTGCGTACTGCGTAGCTGTTGGGACAAAAATTCCCGAAATCCGCCCAGTTTAGAGGATAGGGTTATACCTGTTCGGATATCGACGATTTTCAGTTCAATCAACAATACTAACATTCCGGTGGCATGCCAAAAAAGGAAATCATCAAACTATGTATACATCTATGGCTGATTATGAACAATCGTACCGTGATGCTATTGAGTCGATGATCAAGTAGGTACGTGTTATTCATAAGGGTGGTGTCATTACGATAGGTTTCATTCCGATAGAAACCATCTCATATCTGCGGGTATTCTCCGACAGCTCAGGAGTCATTGGCGAATTTCCACAGAGATGGAATGGTTTCTATCGAAATGAAACCTTTCGGAATGGCATCACTCATAAGATAACACTTGCTCGATCATCGACTTGATAGCATTACAATACGATCAATCATAAGCAGCCTGCAGGGTGTGAATTAAAAAATGAGCCAGGCTAAATATCTCGAGAATAACTCCAAATTTTGAAAACGCTGAAACACTTGTGCGATTATTCATAGGAGGACATCTTCTAATGCAGGGGTCGCGCTATAAGGCGCCCTCTGGGGGGAGGGCTCCCAGGGGGTGCCAATCCCTATATCCAATACTTTAAATGACGACCCGTATTTTCTATTAGATAATTGGAAAGAGGATACAATTTTAAAATGTAAAAATGTCAAGCCATGGGGCTGTTGCACACTTTTGCTACAAGCGATTTAATAGTCGATTCTGGTGTAAAAACCTCCAAAAATAACTATGGCACCACTAAAAACTTCCGAAATCCACTCCCAAATTCAATAAACGCTTTTGCACGGTGCACGGTGCACGTGCACAGTGCACGGTTGCCAGATTGCACGAGCCGCCACTGGCGGCTCCTTAGGTGTTAGCTTAGGCTGGCCACTTGTAACGATTGAATTAATTGTGATTAATGTTGCGGGTAGCCTACCTTCAAGAGTTGTGATTGACTGTGCCTCATTTTAGTCTGGAGTGATTCAAACGCTTGGATAAGAAGATGTATTACCATTTCTAAGAAAAGCCTCTTCCTCGATTTACAAACGAATGGAGGTGAAAAAATTAAGCTATCCTGCACTTATGAATAAGTCCTTCGACTCAGTGATTTGTAGTTGAATGGTAAAATTCGAATACATGACGAGGAGAGGATAGCAGGAATTCATTTTCACCATTGAGAATGGGGCTGTTGCACACTTTTGCTATAAGCGATTTAAAAGTCGATTCTGGTGTAAAAACCTCCAAAAATAAACTAAAAACTTCCGAAATCCACTCCTAAACTCGATAAACGCTTTTATATGCGTGGGCGTACTGGTGGCTGAGGGTAGCAACAATGGGAGATTCCCATCTAACAATACTGTAACTCCATCAAGAAGTGACCAATAAGAGACAACTTTCATTTGACACCGGTGTCACTAGGTGTTGCGGTGCCATTCATCGGATGTGGATCATCATTCTGATGACTATAATTACTCTGTGATGAATCATCCTTGTCAGCATAGAAAGAGTGACGAAATTAAGATAGAAATTTCCCATTGTTACTGCCTTCGGCCACCATTACGCCCTCGCAAATAAAAGCGTTTATTGAGTTTAAGAGTGGATTTCGGAAGTTTTTAGTGCTGCCATTGTTAATTTTTGAGGTTTTTACACCAGAATCGACTGTTAAATCGCTTATAGCAAAAGTGTGCAACAGCCCCATTTGAAAAGGTTCGCGTTTGGCGGGAAACTGGCGATTGCGTAGTAGTACAGGAAATCCGGTGACCGTTACATGGAAAGTCCATTTGTCCAATTGTGTGCCTTTGCGACCGTTGAAAAGTACCATTTAAAAGTCTTGGGTTTTAAGGAAATCAATTCGTTCACGGTCCGAGTAACATTTTGGGAATGAGGACTAACCAATCTACAATTTATTAGCAACACTGGCACGAACCTTCACTATTATGCAAGTGACAGTTTCGTGCCATTACTGCCATTTTCACATTCGTTTCGCAGTGACCCTTAAATTATTGTAACTTTTACTCTGATAGAGAAGAAGTTTTAGGAGTCTTTGTTGTTTCCATCGGTTTTCTCATAAAATTTTACGGCAAAATCAATGTTATTATTAATACATTTACAGCAAAAGTGCAAAACAGACTGATATAGGATGTGTATGGAAAAAGAAGCAGTGGCGTACGCAGGGGGGGGGGGGGGGGCTAAGAGGGCTAAATCCCCCCAGACCTCCGATTTTTGTGGGTCGATGGGAAGGGGGACAATTTTCAGTCAAACGCTCATCAGTGCGAGCCCGGGCCCTCTCAAGAAAAATCCGCCATTGAAAAGAAGTCAGGCTGAATTTCTCGCGAACGGCTTCGATTTTCGAAAAACGTTCGGGCACGACGCACGTGTTCGCTTATTTGAAGGAGAAAATCTTTTAGAAGGGTTTTCATGTTCGGCGCCCCCCGGACGGATATGGGGGGCATCGACCCCCTAAATCACACTGACCCCCATTGGACCCCCGTGGAGACCCCCATTTTTTATTGCAGATTGATTCTGAGAGAATGCAAAAGTCAAAACTTTCAGCGCAAACCGCATGTCAATATCGATTTTCGTCTTCAACACATCGAACCTCAAAGTTTGATATCGAGCAATTTTCAAAAAACCATGACTCCTCCAAAAATCGATCAGAACTAAAAAAATTAATAGCGTAAAGGACTCTCTAAAACAATTACTTTTCAGGTAAACATACATTTTACAACTAAAAGTTACAGTGTTGCCATTTTCGAGCCCTTAATTTTTTTCAAAACCATCGAAAATTTTAATAAGGCGATGCTCTTGAAAAACAGCCCGAACCCACAATTTTGGCTTCCAAGTTGTCCCCCTTAAGATCGAGAAAATGCTGAAATTCGCTCAGAATCCTTCAGAAATTTTAACCGCACATCTAAAAATAATGTCATCGAATTTTGAAATTGTCGATTATTTGGGCACAAATTTGTGGTTTCAATGAAATGTGTGAGACTGTTGCGGGCTTCTGAGCGTATTGCAGCATTCAACTTCGCCCTCAACGGACAGCTTTTGGAGCAAAAAGTGTGGATTCAGCCCGTTTTTCAAAATTAAAATAGCCTCATTAAAATTGTCGAAAATTTTGAAAGAAATTAGGGTCCCAAAAATCGCAAAAATGTAAATTTTTGTTAAAAGACGTATTTTTACTTGAAAAGTATTCGTTTTGGAGAGTACTTTAAACTTTTAGTTTTTTCAATACTAACCTTCTATAGAGGAGTTGCGATTTTGTAAAAATTGACGAATATCGAACTTTGAGGTTCAATGTATCGAATCTGAAATAAAAAATGGAGTTTGTCATTTTGAACATGCAATTTAGGTGGGTGCTGCCCCTCCCTCCTCCCCTGGTGGCGCCGAACAGGAGAACCCCTAAAATATATCCTCTTCTAAATAAGCGAACATAACTGTCTGAGCGTTTTTCGAAAATGTAAGCCCTCCGCGAGAAATTAAGCCTTGCTTCTTTTTTTAGTTTATTTAAACAAGGCTCAAAGGTGAAGAGGTAACATATATATCTTATTTGTCAGAGGAAAATCTTTAATTTATTATTGTGTTATTTTTATCATATGCAGGGCTTGCGAACCCCAATCATGTTTTGGAACCGGTTTTAGGTCTATTTTATATTTTTATTCCCTAGATGCGAAAAAGGGGTCAGGAGAACTGAAACTGTCGAAAGTGTTAAAATTTTCCCGTCCTATCCTGCAAGTACAAATACTATCTAGAACTTTATACAAGTTTTTCAAAATCATTTCTGTAAAATTCAAGTTTCAGATTAAGCGTGTACCTATAGCATGGTTAGCTCAAATGTTATACAGTTACAGTTAAGTGTTTTCAATTTTTCACGATATCTTATGAAAAATTATTTCTCCGCATCATTCTGTTACACTGAATAGTTGTGAGTTAAAATGTAAATAATTTTTGGTGATTTCTAATCATTCTTTGTATGTAATTCTACTACTGCGGCTTGTGGTTCAATGCCATTTATTCCGATCTGGCAACATTATGGATACTAAGCGAGAGATTCCCATCGATATATTAATGTTGATGCATCAATCAATTGAAGTCATCGCATCGAGAGCGCTGAAATTAAGACATTACGAGCCGCGGTGTCAATCCGCAGAAGCTCTGCAACAAACATTGCTCTCTGAAAAATATCATTTATTTTCTCTGTCCAGCTTTTGTTGACAACTAAGGTTGGCTCAGTGCATAATGTCAGTCGGTGATCGGTTTAAAATATCTCTTGTGTTACACGCTAGACCGATAAATAAAGTGTCTTGCGTTCAATTGATGAGGATCCTCGGGCCCACATCATTTTTTAAGTCACAATGCTATAAATCAAAAGAAATTTATTAATTAATGTGTGTCATTCTTTTTTATTATTATTAAGTATTATTCAGTGAGAGTATTTCATTGTTGTATAAGGGAAATGTCTAATTTTGTTAAACTTTTTTAGTAAACAATTTTTTGTTAGTAAGAAACGACTTTTCAATTGATGCTGACTCGCGATACAAATTGGTTTTGTTAATAATATATTAGGTCCATTTAGACCCATTGAAAAGCTCAAATTACCCTTAAAGCAAAGAGATATTTTGACAATGTTTTGAAAATATTCTAGAGAGAATATTAAAATCCCTAGAATGTTCTTAAACAACCCAGTAAACGCATATTTAAAAAAAGAAAAGAAAAGAAAAAAAAATACTGTCAACGTTGTCAGAAAAATATTTTTTTAAATTATTTTCGAAATATTATGAAATATTCTAAGAAATATTTAAAAAAAAAAAAAATATTTTTGTAAAATATTTTGAAATAATTTTAGAAAAATGGTGAGATACATATTTTTTTGAATATTTTGTTTTCATAATTTATGTTTTTTGTTAAATATTTACGAGAAGTATTTTCTGAAAAACGTTTTTACAAAACATACGATCCTCCGTAATCACCTCCCAGTCTACCCAGGCGTCTGTGAGCGAGATCGTCAAAACCAGCTGTCAGTCCAGTCAGGGGAATTTCAAGATGTGCTAGTCCACCCAGCGGAGGACCTGAGGTCCAGCCGGAGGTGAGCAAGAGGGGGGATGGCGCGTGCCCATGTAGCATTTTTCAATCTAAATGTTGCAATTTACGGCAACAAAGTTGCAATAAAATAGCAATTTTTTAACAACATATGGGCAATTTTCCACCCTCAAGTTGCAATAAAGTTGTAACTTTTGACATATAGACATAAAGGTGGAAGTGACACATACACAAAAAGTAGGGCAAAAAAAAATCTAGCTCCGAAATGTTTCAATTTTTTTGCCATTTTGTCACAACTTTTACGCCATATATTTGCAACATTATGGTCAGATGATAGAATGGGTCTGTTGCACACTTCGGCTACAGCGTTTTAAAGTATCAATTCCTATGTAAGAAGCCGAGAAAATAACAATGGCAGCATCAGAAAACTCTAAAATTCAGTAATAGACTCACAAATTGCGAAAAACACTAGACACTATTCAGTATTCACCCCTGTATCTTTCCACCACGTGCACGATATTTCGCGAAATTAGCGCGGCACATTCAAATAATCACGGCCGACAGTCATCACAGCTGACTTCATAAACAAATAAACAGTAAACACTATTGACGGCGTCTGCTCGAATTCTTACGTTTCAATATCCTCAATTCCTCACAAAAGGTTGTGAAAGGTACGGAAACCGATATTTGTCTCGAAAACTTATCAAAATGAAACAATAACACACAGGAGCTCCAAGGATGATTTCAACTTCGATCATCATGCTTGAAACTCCTGTGTGTTATTGTTTCACTTTGATAAGTTTTCGACACAAATATCGGTTTCCGTACCTTTCACAACCTTTTGTGAGAAATTGACGATATTGAAACGTAAGAATTCGAGCAGACACCGTCAGTGTTTACTGTTTATTTGTTTATGAAGTCAGCTGTGATGACAGTCGGCCGTGATTATTTGAATGTGCCGCGCTAATTTCGCGAAATATCGTACACGTGGTGGAAAGATACAGGGGTGAATAGTGTCTAGTGTTTTTCGCAATTTGTGAGTTTATAACTGAATTTTAGAGTTTTCTGATGCTGCCATTGTTATTTTCTCGGCTTCTTACATAGGAATTGATACTTTAAAACGATGTAGCCGAAGTGTGCAATAGACCCATTGCACAAATTTGACGACTATTTCCCGATAAATTGCAATACATGCTACGTGTGTGCCGGTTTTCAGCTACACCCGGGAGGATCGAGGGAGTGGGAGCCTTACCATAATTATGAACCGACCAAACAGTTTGCACTGTTGATCAGTTAGACATCTACTTTCGAAGACACTCGTAATTCGCAAATAAGGCAGCCACCGTTTTCACAGCAGTGAATGGTACAAATAGAACAAAATATGAGTGATCGATATTAGACAACGAAACACTTTGAGAGTTCTCAAGCATGGCGTAGTTAGGAAATTTTTCTGGGAGGGGGGATTTATTCTATAACCACCACCACCCCCCCCCCCCCAACCGGAAATCGTTTGACATTCACAATTTGCAGGTGTTTTGGGGTCCAAAGTTTCTATTTGGTGCTTAAATTTCGATGAATTTTGTTGCTTTTTATTAAAAAAAAAAAAATAAAAATAAAAATGATCACACCAAGTTACAAAAGAAAATGATCTTTTATTTGCGATCACTTGGAAAAATACAGTCACGTATGGTACGACTGACAATTGATCCTTGAAATTGGGACGGTTTCAACTGTCAAGAAACACCACAATCAAATTACAAAAAGTGGCTATAAATTTGAATTACAGGAATTTGCTGTCTTTTAGACAAAAATGCTCGGTATTGATAGCAGTGAGCACCTTTTCTGAAAAGAGGTGTTTTTTTTTTTTTTTTTTTTTTTTTTTTATGTGAGGAACGGAATGATTTGTAAATTCCATTTTTTCCGGAGGGGGGGGAGCCGTGACTTTTCTGTAGGGGAAAGCCCCCCCGGGACCCCCTAGCTACGCCCATGTTCTAATGCTTGTTAGATAGGACGATTGCCATGAGCAGACCCCTTTCAAACGGGACGTGTTTGAAAAGTCAGAAAACAGCAGTCCCGTAGTGAGCTCACATTCTCTCGCGGTGAGCGCGTGGAACATAGCGCGGCGGCCGCTGGCTCTTCGAAGTTGCCGCGAGGTGAGTGGAGTCAAGGCGCGGCGCGACGCGACGCAGCGTCGGGTGCCCCCAAGAAGGGGTTTCACCCTCTAACTCAAAATTTTCAAATGACAACCCCTATCTTGTGATATCTCGTTTAAAAGGGCTTAAAAATCTAAGAATTTTGGTTCAAACTGGAGATCGATAACGTTTTTCGTTTTTGATAGATCGAAACTCAAAATTCGATTTCGACCCATTTTGAAAAAGTTCATTACGCCTCATTAAAAAGTTGGACTTTAGAAAACCAGCGGGCCGATACTTGTAATTCCTGACTTTTGAGTAGACTGGATAAGAATAGAGCATGCGCCCGTACGCTCATGCGGAGTGGGCTTTGCGAATGTTTTTTTTTATTTCGACGAACAAGCCGCAGCGAATGGCGCAAGAACACCGCCTCGGTCTGTTTGCCCGTGCGCAAGAAATATTCGTCCGTTTTTAAACAGTCCACGCGCTACTAAATGCGTCCACACCTGCGTTCGCGCCGTTCGGAATTTCCTTTGACTCGGGTCACAAAAACCGCCTCCCTCAGCGAGCACAGCCGAACAGTCCGCACCGCACAACGCATGGCTCATTCGGTGCGGCGCGGCGCACTATGGTCTACAATGGGTATCTAGCTAGACAAAAGTCGATTTTTGGAGGTCGGAAAAACGGAAATCTGACAACGTAGTGTGATTCCCCATATCTTAGTGCATCTGTATCTCAAATTTTTCCGACCGATCATGTTTGGTAAGGTTGCAACATGCGTTTAAAGCAACGCGCGCAAGGTGTGTTTGTATACTTCAAGGTGCTATTGGTTTCTAGCTATTGCAATCCCCAGACAAAAAGTACGATTTTTACTTAGTTACTTTATTTTTTGTTCAAATTTAGAACTTGTTGATCCTTCCTGATGATAAGGCGAATACATTCATCTATATATATTTCATTTAAGTCAATAATTTGGAGTTTTTAGAGACTGTATAAGGTCGGTACCAATTTTACTCAAAATTGACGAGAATTTTAGGCTTTAAGGCCACCTACGTTTTTTGGCCCACGGATGCCCACGCTTAGAGTGGCAAGGAAATGTTCCTCAGACCTCTGGGAACACGTTTTTCAATATGCAAATGTCGTCTTTTGTCGTCCTTACAAGTTATGAATTTTTTCCGTTGGAGAACTCAGCGGATAATGGGAGATTTTGCCGTTGACGTGGACGAACAATCTTCAATCATCAAAACAGTAAAAAACTATAATAACTGTGAAAACCGTTTGTAACTCGTAAAATTTTACACTACATAGATTCTCTGTGATCTTGAAACTTCCGACTCAAGAAAAATATTGAGCGGGGAACACCCCCCCCCCCCCCACTACCATCAACTATCTGAACCCTCCACATTCAAATATTGGCATCTTACACAGGGGTGGGCAAAAGTAACGCACAACCTTCCTCAAATTTTTTTCCTAATTCATATTTAGAGAATCGGTTTCTGCCAATCTTTTTTATTCAGGGGGCTCATCTGTTTGGCTATGTTGGGTGCCCCCCTCATTTTAGGGGGGTGTGAGAAGGGGTCACGGGATCGGAGGGGGGGGCTAAATCGAATATTTCAAATAGGGACCCCATGATTTTTTGCATACTTAGAAAGAACATAAAATTCTAAGCATTTTGGCTCAAACCAAAGTTCGATACCTTTTGTCGTATTCGATATATCGAAGTTCAAAGTTCGATATCCACCCATTTTCCGAAAGTCGTTACTCCCCTTTAAATGAACCAAATTTAATAAACTTTGGGTGCAAAATGTTCTACTAAACAAGCACTATAAGGAAAAAAATACGACAGTTCCCAAAAATTTGCCCATACTTAATTTCTGGCCCTCAAAATTTTGTCGATTTTTCAAAAAATTGGAATACCCGATTTTTTTTCAAAAAACGGTCAAAATGGAGGATAACGGACTGAAAATTTCATGTTCTATTGCACTGACGGCTGAGAAACCAGATAAATAACCAACTGTCAATTTTGACCACCGCAACTGCATTAGGGGACTTTTGTCTAGCTAGCTGGCTTGCGTAGACCAGTGTGCGGCGCGGGCGCGACGCGACGCGACGTCCACACTGGCGCGCATTCGGGCGCATGCTGTGCGGTGCGGTGCGGCGAAATGCTCAGGTGTGGACCCGGCTTAAGGCCCATTCACAAAAACGGCGAAACATGTGTCAAATAGTTTCTTAGGAGCTACCGATCCTGAAAATTTGATCAAATTTCGAAGGTCCTGGTTCTTGCAATCCCTTTGCCAGTGTTATTGCGGAGAACGATGTAGAGAAGCACCACAATAAGCTAAAATTTGGCATTTACGCAATGAAAATAAAATTAATGTTTGGAAGGGAATATCGCTTTTCTACATTGGTGATTAGAGAAAAAATAATTCTGAAAAAATAAATACTTTCCCCAAAACAACAATAAAGTTATTGGCTGCTTGTATTCGTCCATTATTTTTTAAGAATGTTCAAGTGGTCTAGCAGGGCTTAATTTGTCATTTGCGCAGTATTTTTGTATTGCTTACTCAAAAACTAAGCTACCTGCGTGCTATATGGGAGTAAGTCCCGCAAGTATTTTTTTTTTTTTTTTTTTTTTTTTTTAGATAAAGAATGCAGTTTATTCATCATCAGAACATAAGAAAATACATAAAGTTGAAAAAGAAACGATAGTGACGATATACAATTTTTTACAAAGAGTGAGAGAAGAAATATGAAAAATAAAAGACGATGAAAAAACTGTTTCGCCCTCTAAGACCATGTCTTGTGGTGGGAGAAACGAGTCAGTCGGCTGGAAAAAAGAAAAAAAAAAGGATCAATGAAATAGAAGGGGGAATAGTATGGTCGAATGATTCTCAAAGGTATTCCTAAAAGCTATAGTGGACCAAAATTCCAGGAAAAATCAAAAATTTATCGGCGAGAATGAGGACACCTTTAGATTTAGAATTGTAAGTTCATGCATTTTCATTTTTTTGTAATAACGCTTTTTCGCCCGTTTCCAAAAAACGTAGAGGACAGAAAACTGATTAAAAGGTGGCATTTTTTAGAAAACAACCCACCTACACCGGTACACTTTTGCTATAAGTGATTTAATAGTCGATTCAGGTGTAAAAGCCTACAAAAATAACGATGGCACCACGAAAAACTTCCGAAATCCAGTCCTAAACTCGATAAACGCTTTTATTTGCGCGGGCGTAATGGTGGCTTAGGGTATAGTAACAATGGGAGATTCCCATCTAACAATACTGTAACT
Organism: Trialeurodes vaporariorum; assembly: GCA_011764245.1. Lineage (NCBI taxonomy): Eukaryota > Metazoa > Arthropoda > Insecta > Hemiptera > Aleyrodidae > Trialeurodes > Trialeurodes vaporariorum. Next base: position 60,876,341 of record VMOF01000111.1, on the reverse strand, counting down.
CCATCAAGAAGTGACCAATAAGAGACGACTTTCATTTGACACCGGTGTCACTAGGTGTTCCGGTACCATTCATCGGATGTGGATCATCACTCTGATGACTAATTACTCTGTGATGAATCATCCTTGTCAGCATAGAAAGAGTGACGAAATTAAGATAGAAATTTCCCATTGTTACTGCCCTCGGCCACCACTACGCCCTCGCAAATAAAAGCGTGTATTGAGTTTAAGAGTAGATTTCGGAAGTTTTTACTGCTGCCATTGTTAACTGTCGAGGTTTTTACACCAGAATCGACTGTTAAATCGCTTATAGCAAAAGTGTGCAATAGCCCCATTATTATGATTCATTCGTTTCTTCGAACTGTGCTAATCCAAAGAACTAGGATTTTCTTTTGAGGGAGTTGTAGGGGATGATGAAGAAGATGAGGGTGGGATGGGAGAGCGTTGTTACCTCAATGAATATCTAGCAAGCGTGCGGAGGTTAATAGAGAATAGAGATTAATTATAGCGGGGATAACCCGGGTCACCATGGTTGAAGAGTGAAACGGTATCTAAATTGAATGTCTGTGTCGAAGTTTAGAACGACGAGAAAAATCAATTAAAGCGGAGAGTGATTAATGTTGAGAACAACGGCTTTTTACGATTGCCGATTGCCCAAAAAAGAAATTCAGGTGACGATAGGGAAGAGAGGATACGGTAGGAAGAATTAGGTAGGAGGAAGATTTGTTCTTCGGAGCCGATACGCGTGATGTATGTATGGTTGATGTGAGTGAAGCTTCGATGAGAGTGAGTTTAAGGAACTTTCGTAGCGTGACGCTGTCGTTGACGTTTATGGGTAATGAGTATAGCCTTCTTTTTTAATGTCCACAACAATTTTGCGAACGTGGACCGCGAACAATGTACTTATATTTAACAGGTATGCTCGACTCACTTCCCGCATCATCCTCAGTGGCGCGCAGTTCAAAATCACTGGAGCAAGATGGCCGATAAAAGGAGAAAACATAAACTCTTTCTAGAAAACATCAGGCTGTTTTCTGCTTTCCTGGAGAGGGAAGCAAAATTCTTCCTGGAAAGAGTATAAGTTTTCTTCTTTTGTCGGCCATCTTGCTCCAGTGATGATGAACAGCGCGCCACTGAGGATGGCGCGGGAAGCGAGTCGAGCATACCTGTTAAATATAAGTGCCTTGGACCGCGAATATACATACTGTGGACTCCACCTACAAAAGTATGAGGTTGCAGGGACCAAATAATGTTAGGTCCCGAGCGTAACTTACGCACGGTCACATGACCGGCGTAAGCTCTCTGATTGGTCGGTACCGCACGCAAGATGCACGCAATTAAATGCTCGGGACCTAACATTATTTGGTCCCAGGCGTCCAGTAATAATGATTCTAGAAATCAGAATGCCGATGGCACACACTGTGCACTGCAGAGTTGCAGGCATTTCTTATACTTAAATAATCTGCGAATAATGTTTGGCAACGCAATGAAATCAGATTATTCGACGAATTATTTGGTGAACTGACTATAACTCCTCACATCAGGCAATGCTATCATAGCTCACGCATCAACCAGTGTTGCCAGATTGGAGTGTGAAAAAGCCGTATGTTTTACATTGATTTAAACGGGGACGATATGGCTTTTTACCCTCCATCTGGCAACAGTGGCATCAACTCTGTTGCCAGGCTGGTTCATTTCTGTTGATGATTCATAATTATTACTCATCCCCTCCGTCCACGAGGAGAGCATGGACTGAAAATAGAAAAACCGCTGAATGGGGCACTTGCAAACTTTTGCTGTGAGCAAATGAACTGTCCATTCTGATGTAAAAACCAGCAAAAATCACGAAAATCACGGTGAGAAAGTTCAAAATTCAGTAATAAGCCTACATAACTACAAAAATGGAAAGATCGTAATGGCGGTTCGACGCAGGTATCATGAGAGATTCCTAACTATTATGCCATTTTCTCTTTGGAAACACAGAGGTATGTCTCAATTTAGATAGGAATCTTCCATGATACCTGCGTCGAACCGCCATTCAGCTCGATTCTGAGAGTAAATTTTGTGATTTTATAGTGTAATCATCGTCATTTTTACAGGTTTTTATGCAAAAATCAACTCTTCAATCCCGTGTAGCAAAAGTTCGCAAGAGCCCCATTAGTTGAAAGTATGGACACCACTTAATAGCTGTTAGTTTAACTGTTTAAAATATTTAAAAAATAGTTGAATTAACACGGCACGGAGTTAATTTCACGAATTTAAATAGTCAAACTAACAGTTTTTAAGTTGTGTCCATACTTTTAAGCATAAATTCGTTAAACCCGGCACTTTTTTTTCCGTGTGTGGACAATTGCGGTCCGCCAGCGTTCGCAGCAATGCTACCTTGAATAGGTCTGTTGCTAACTTGCAAACCTTTAACACAGCGTCATGGAGTGTCAATGCCATCGAAAAATCGAGTGAAAATCACATCGGAAGCATCGAAAAGTCTCGTAGATCGTTCAAAAACGCAATAATAAAGGCGTTTAACCGTTTACAGACCAGGTTTGTTCGAAAGATCGCCACGTTTTAATTTATAAAGGAAAGGTAGTTAACTGTTCGTACTCGGGGGAGTTGGAATTGCCTATACAAAGAATTGCAGGCGCCCGACTTAACCTCTCCTTGCGAGTGCCGACATCCAGAATTGCATTAATTCGGCATCATGATACTAGAACAATGGGAAATGGACGAGAGGAGAAAAATGAGTATACTCGGACTTGGTCCATAAAGGGTTAACACAATTTAAAGATGGCAGTCGAATGAAGGAGTGTCACAATGACGGAATCTCGTCTATTGCAGCATTCTCGATGATGAATCACTTCTCTTAGCATAGAAAGTAGCGATTAGATGAGACTACTCAGTACTCCCCTTCGTGACCCACTCATTCGATCGCCATCTTTGACTTTTGCACAATATATTTATCGAGTTCGTGAGTGAAGTCTGAGACTTTTCAATGCTTTTAATGTGATTTACTGATTTACACGTAATTTTACCAAGAAACTGACCCTCCATAGTATGATGTAGCAGAAGTTTGCAATAGAATCACTATATCTGCATTTGTATGAAATCCGACAACCATGCCATTATAGACAACACAAATTTACACATTTGAAACAGAGGTCCAATTAAAAAGGTGACGTTGCGTTGCTTGTCCCCTGATGCCCCGATCTCATCGCCATCCGGGCGTCCGCCTCTTAAATTCTTCCACTCCTCGACGGAGAATATAATAATATCTTTGCCTGCAACTCCTTCGTTATATATTGCATAGTTCGGTTAGAGATCAGGGGAATTTTTGTTTCTTCTTATTAACGGCTCTAGGAGGAGGAATATGGAGTTTATAAAAAAAAAAAAAAAAAAAAAAAAAAAAAAATCAAGGAGAGCAGTTAAGGAAGAGCGCAAACGGCATGCGGCATACTGATTCCGTCTGTATTTGGTATAAATTAATTCGTCCCCGTAATCGAATCAGATCCCGGTCTCATTGTGGTTTTATTCGAGCTGAGTCTTTTAGGGGCTTCTCTGAAAACAAGTTGCATTTCACCGAGTCGATGGATTGGGATTGCTCTCTCAGTGGAAATCAAGCTAATTAAGAAAAACGCGCTCGTTTAAATTATATTATCTTCCTATTTTTAAGCGAAGTGGACACGGTACGACTCGTTCTTTTTTGATGAACTGAAGATGATTGGTCAGAAAATCTGAATTTATGATGTACTGGCAAAAGCGAAAATGCTGACAGTCAAAAATGCACTCGGAGCTCAGCGGGCAGCTTTGATTACACGTTGATTAAATACTTATCTTGAATTCTTGACTGCCAAAACGTTTGCGTTCGAAAGTACCATTCAAGATCATTAGGGCACAAATTGGTGACAGCTGTCGCAGGTCGCAGGATTTCATGTCCTCTTTTTTATATAGGTACAGGGTGTACGTCTTAGACCATCTGGCACGCTTTTAATGTGGTCAAACTAAAGCAAATATGTAAATTCGGGGAAACACGTGTAACGTATATCGACCCCAAAGAATTCGGAGAAAATATTTTCAGCCCCCCAAAACAATCCCTTGGGGGGGGGGGGGGAGTTATTTAGGGGGTGGGTATACCCGTGTCTCAAAAAAATTAAATGGAAGGGGTACGTTTCGACAGTGGAATCTAAAACGGCATAAAAAAAAAAAAAAAAAAAAAAAAAAAAAAAAAAAAAAACTTTCTTATGCCTGAGTTTTTTTTCTTCTAAAAATCACCTTTTCCTGAGTTAAGGGTGGCTTTTTGAAAATTTTAGGAGCAATTTTTTACTAACCGCTGTGACCCTCCAAATTATTGGATAAAAAAAAAAAAAAAACTAAAAAGTTTCGGAAAGGGCAGATTAAGAGCTTTCTTTTGACGTATCACAAGCCTATTTCTTATGAAAAAATGTACAGGGCTCTCTCACCACAAAATTTTGGGGCTTTGAGGGGGGAGTAAAAATTGTCAAATGCAAAGGTATGGCTTGTGATACATCATTTGAAAGGTCTTAGAGAGACCAAAAAGCTTATCCCCCCCCCCCCAAAGTCGTAAAACCCACCCCCTTCAGAGTGGCAGTCATTTTTGTTGGTATACGCAAAATCTCACATACGGCTGGTTGCATTAAAATTCTGTATCCAAACAGCTAGCTCAAAACACAAACGCTTTTTAAAACCAGTTTCTATTGAACTGTATGCAATTGTTTATTTAAAGTTAAGAAGTGAGAGGCAAACAAACCGTCCATGCTGCCTCACTTTTGGATAAGACTCGAAACACGGGTCACCCTCCTACAGTTATAACTTGTTGATTTAAGGTGATTCCTCACCTGCTTGAAGTGAGATTCTAGCTCATTATATAGCGTCGCTGGTTACTTTGTAAAATACTTTGTAAAATCGACTGTATAAATGCTTATACTTTTTTTCTGATAGCATTAATCGCTAGAGGTGTCCTTACAGGAGCTGCATAATTTTTTACTCAAGTTCTTTGGACAAATTTTAACAGCGTTGGTTCTTGGTTGACGGAGGAACTAAGCAACGAAATTTTGGCTAGATATTAGGTTCTGTAGGTGCGTTTCATCATGCGTAGTAAAACATTCCTGCATAGTCTCATATTTTGCCAAAATTTCGGTGTTTGATTCCTCCTAAAAAAAAAAAAAAAAAAAAAAAAAAAAAAATTGAGTAAAAATTATGCAGTTCCCGTGGGGACACTCCTGACTCCTTTCGATTATATCAGGAAAAACTAAGCAACGAAATGTTGGCTGGATATTAGGTTCTAGGGGCGTTTTATCATGCGTAGGTAGTAAAACATTCCTGCATATGATTTTTTTTCCCTGATTTAATCGAAAGGAGTGTCCCCACAGGAACTGCATAATTTTTTACTCATTATTTTTTTTTTTTTTTTAAACGAATTAGCAGTGTCGGTGATTGACGGAGGAATCAAGCACCGAAATTTTGGCAAAATATCAGGCTATGCAGGAATGTTTTACTACGCATGATGGAACGCCCCTACAGAACCTAATATTTTGCCAAAATTTCGGTGCTTGGTTCCTCCGTCAATCGCCGACACTGCTAATTTATCTAAAAAAAAAAAAAAAAAAAAAAAATTGAGTAAAAAATTATGCAGTTCCTGTGGGGACACTTCTTTCGATTAAATCGGGAAAAACTAAATCATAGGCATTTATACAGTCGATTAATGACCAGCTACAATCCTTGAGCCAGAATCTCACTTCAGACAGCTTGATGAGGAATTGCCTTAAACTATCATTTAAGCAGCTGCCATGAAATTATCCGTTTTTTCTGTTATACGTAGGTAGCTGAAGAGTTGTGATAAGAAGTTACATCGCAAAGAGTTATGCGATTTATCGAATTATATCCGAAGAAGGTTTTGCGAGCCAGAGGTTCCTGAGCGTCGGCAATGACTTGGCTGACGGTTACTCGGGTCCGCGGTTTTTTTCTCACACTGACACTTTGTTCGCGACTGATTGTTCATCGTTGAGCCCTGAGGTGTACCTACTCAAGTAATTAAAATTGAACTTATCAAAGATAAGTACAGAGAAGAGAAGAGAGAGGAGACCCCTACCGGTCCTCTAACCGGTGACCGATGAGTGAGTGAGTGAGAGATGGAGCAACAATCAGGGCCCTTCGATGACGAAGACGAGGTGTATAGCTGTGAGATGGCAGCCCATTCTTTAGCCCGAGAAAACAAATAACCTCGAGCCAAAAGGAGAAAAAAAAAGAAAGAGGAATGATGAAGTATTAGGAAAGCGTGCACAGGGTGCTCTCAAAATAATTAGACGATTTTACTGATGACGCGACGTAAAAGAAGTTCTCAAATCTCCAGCCAATCAGAATAGTACAATCATAATACTACAGGTGGCTCTTAAAGAATCCATAAACTCATTTTTCTCCCTTTGGAATCTTTTCCAGTTTTTCGAGATTTGATTCGTCGGAATTATTCATTGAGACGAATTTAGGTTATATTATTTTATTTTATTTATTTTATTTTCATTTTTGGTACATAGTTAGCCAGAAAAACTGACTGGGTACAGGTCATAGAAAAAACGATATGTTTGTATTCTTATAGCTAGAGATAATTAATTGAACATTATATTTTGATTTATTAAAGTTTACTTATAGCTTATCAGTTCATCCAGGCTGTAAAAAGCATGGGATAGTAGAAACAGCTCTAATGCATGAAAAAAACTAATCATTTCTCCGTTTTTAAAATGGGTTTTTAAGGATTTAGGCAGAGCATGGCTTCTAATCTGATCGAAGGATTGTTTATAAAAAGATGACGGCTATTATGATTATGAGATGGGCTAAGATCAGATGGACTTATAATGGCATTTTTGACAGCATATTTTAAAAGATCTAGACAGTATAGACAGGGCAACGTGAGAGGTTTGTTCTTGATAAAAATTTCTTTACATGGATGATTACATACATGAAAACAAAGAGTGGTATACCATAGAAGCCAGCACATGATTGCACTATTAACACTCCGTCTCTCCAGTTCCCAGAGCTTCGACTCTTTGCTACGCATGGACCGAGCGTCCGCAGAAAAATTTCCAGGAGGGGCAAAAATAGGTTATGAATGATTTTGTATTATTTTAGTCACAGCTTTTTGTTTGTGATAGACTGTGTGACTGGTGACAAATAGCTTTGAGGTGTTTTGTTCCTAAAACCAAAAGCTGATTCCAGACGAAAATGTGCGAATCCAATGGATATCGCCACAAATTACCTACTTTCGAGGGAGGTCAGTAGGTCACGTCTCTGGCTCATTAAATGGATTAAAAAAGAACTCTCAGTTTTTTGCCCTTTCCAACGATGTATCACAAGGTATAATAGTCATGATTTGAAAATGTTGAGTAAGGGGCCAAAACCCCCCTTAATTTGGGGGGGGATTAGAGGAAAATGGACCCTCTCACGTGAAAGTTCGCCCTCGAAAACGCTTGTCCGGTTTCAACAGAATTCAAAAATTCCGCGCTGTTTTCGAGGTAACGAGGGGGGGGGGGGTGGCCAGGACTTCTAAAACATATACTGTATATTCGATTACTAAACACTTTAAAAACACACAAATTACTTAAAACAAAAGCCAAACAACCCAGAAACTACATTACAGACACATAGAAAAAAATGGCTTCATAGCGAATCAAATATCTATACAAACACATGCACAAATCTACATCCATCTTTGTAAAACTACCCGACGATCAGAATAAAAAAATAAATAAAATATATAATAATAAAATTGTTAATAAAAGTTTGTTCGGTCTCGATCTCGAAATGACCGATTTTGATCATTAATGTGTTAAACGAGAGCTTCAGTGCAGGTCTAGATACTCCCACAAAAATCCGAAAATTGTCGATTCCGGCAATGAGGGGCGCTAAGGTCCAAAAAAAGACGGAACTCCGGGTTGATAGTATAACTATATTTATAGGTTTTTTAAAGGAGTTTTGTTCGCTCCTAATCTCGAAAACTACTCGACCTATTTTGGCCGTTCTTTTATCAGATGAAAGTTTGAGTCTTCGACATTTGCACTAACATACGAAATTTTTTGATTTCGGTGCTGTCAAGCCCCAAAAAAGGTCGTGCTCCGTGTAAGTTGTATACCTATAGCCATAGCCAGGATATTGTCTATCTCTCTCTTAGCCCTTTTAAACGTATGTATTAGAAAAGGATGGATATAGGGGCTGTCACGTGACTTCAGCTCCTGTTTCTGTCCTTTTCTAACGCATGCGTTCAAATGGGGGTAAGAAAGAGATAGACAATATCCTGGCTACGGCTATGCGGCTATACCTATACATACATTGGTTTTTTTTTTTTTCAAAAAGTTTGTCCACTCTAAATCTCGAGTTCTACCAGTCCAACGTTCCGTTCGTTTTTTCACTGGAAAATACGTTTGGATCTGCGGTCCGATTGCCGCGGCGGCTGGCGGCGCGCCCAGTCGAACGAATTATGATTTTATTAATTTCCTTTACATTTCATGGCAAATTAATTGTGGCATAACATTTTTGAGAATTTTTTTTTGTAAAACAACTACTTTCTTCTAAAAATGTGTCTATTAATAAAACTCGTGATTAAAAAATAATGCTCTCTCGAACAAATTTCTGGCATATTTAACTGTAGTTGGTCCTCAAAATTTTGAATGTTTTAGGCAGGTTAAATTCGTTGAAAATTAAAATTTTCCAAATCATATGCGTACCAGAGTTGGGCAAATGCATGGGGGTGGTAATCAATTATTACACGATTACCGAATAATCATAATCGTAATTTTTTCTGAGGGTGATTTTATGGTAATCAGGGCTGATTTTTTACAAGCCACCCAACATATTAGTTGCAGAAGAGTTACATCTAACCAAAGCGACCCTCAAATTTACTATTTATGCGTGAAGACTACATTTAAATACCATCCCAAGGTTTGACGATTACCGATTTAGGCGATTACCCAGTAATCGTGTAATCGATTACTCTCCTATTTGCCCAACTCTGATGCGAACACCTTAACTCATCACCCAGAGCTGCTCAATCTACTAAGTATGCAGTCATCTACCATCTTTTGTCACACCGCACTTCCATGAGACAAGTTTTGTTTCTAGATCTTGAGTATACGGAGCAATTTGTACAGACAGTTTATTCGGACAATAGACGACTTTCTTTAGGCATGAAACATGATGGAACTATTGATGTATTCAAAATCACGAAGGTTTGATGATGCAATTTTTTTAAATATAGGTACTGTTTTTAAAACTTGATGAGAACTCGAAACTTTAGACTACTTTCCAATTTGTCTGCGTTGATTTCAAATCTTTGAGCAATGACATACTGAATAATCACAGGATTTACAGTCAAAAGCAATAAAAAGAATGTCAGGCGGCTCCCAGCAGCGGCTCGTGCAATGTGGCAACCATGGATTTCCTCCATTTAAAACTGTGTAAAATAATCGATTACTTACGAGGCGATTAATTACGAGGCGCTGCGCCTCACCTATAATATCAATCTTTTCGCATAAGTTCAAATGGGAAAAGTGCATGGTTGCCAGATTGCACGAGCCGCCACTGGCGGCTCCTTAGGTGTTAGCTTAGGCTGGCCACTTGTAACGATTGAATTAATTGTGATTAATGTTGCGGGTAGCCTACCTTAAAGAGTTGTGATTGACTGTGCCTCAAGCTCATTTTAGTCTGGAGTGACTCAAACGCTTGGATAAGAAGATGTATTACCATTTCTAAGAAAAGCCTCTTACTCGATTTACAAACTAATGGAGGTGAAAAAATCAAGCTATCCTGTACTTATGAATAAGTCCTTCGACTCAGTGATTTGTAGTTGAATGGTAAAATTCGAATACATGACGAGGAGAGGATAGCAGGAATTCATTTTCACCATTGAGAATGGGGCTGTTGCACACTTTTGCTATAAGCGATTTAAAAGTCGATTCTGGTGTAAAAACCTCCAAAAATAACGATGGCAGCACTAAAAACTTCCGAAATCCACTCCTAAACTCGATAAACGCTTTTATTTGCGCGGGCGTAATGGTAGCTGAGGGTAGTAACAATGGGAGATTCCCATCTAACAATACTGTAACTCCATCAAGAAGTGACTAATAAGAGACGACTTTCATTTGACACCAGTGTCACTAGGTGTTGCGGTACCATTCATCGGATGTGGATCATCACTCTGATGACTAATTACTCTTGTGATTCATCCTTGTCAGCATAGAAAGAGTAACTAAATTAAGATAGGAACCTCCCATTGTTTCTGCCCTCGGCCACCATTACGCCCTCACAAATAAAATCGTTTATTGAGTTTAAAAGTGGATTTCGGAAGTTTGTTATTTTATAAGATTTTCACACCAGAATCGACCGTTAAATTGCTTATAGCAAAAGTGTGCAACAACCACGTTCCAGTATTTAGAATATATTTTAGAATATATTTAATGAGATTGTTATTCTTTGTGTAGGGGGTTCCGGGTTGAGAGATCCACAAAGTTGATTAAACTCAATTTTTAAAGTTTTCATAATCACACACTACGTTCTCTATGTTATGGGGAGTGAGGAAGTAATAAAATGCTTTCTTCATGTTCCGGTGAAAAAAAGCTATAAAACTGAGTTGTATAGCCCTTTGTATAGCCCGCTTCTTAGGCACCGAGCTGCGTAGCATATTCTACAGCGTACAAAGATAAATAAGGGAGGCCCCAACGAAAGACCAAAGCCAGAGAATGCGGCCACGGAAAAGCGCATCGCGGTCCATTGGCGCGGTGCAGTATTGCTAGATGTACGGCTTAAGGTCGCTTATTTCCCCATGGATTCTATGAAAAAAGTATGAATTTTAACCTCAAATCTGGTAACACTGGCGCGGTGCCGCATCGTAAGAAATATAGGATGCACTGCCGCATCGGCAAGAGAATGAGTCAGCAAAAGTGTGAAATGGCGAGTCAAATGACGACGAAGGAGGGAGATCAGCGAATTGGAGGATGAGAGAGGAGGTGGACGATGAGGAGGAGTGCGAAGAGAGATAGAAGGAGGAGGAAGTGTGAAATCTGCGATGTGCATGCGTTGTCAAAAACCGCGTAGCTCAACTTTCTGCTGTGATTATAGCGCGCTGTTTAAATGTTGTGTGCAAGGCAAAGATTATCTCACCTTCTGGGAGGGGGTCATTAACACCGCGTCGTAGCGTACAGTGGATTCAAAGCGTGTCGAATGCAACGCCGCGTGCCGAAGAGACATTTACTCCCTGCGGATCTAGGACTCTGAAAGTAAATCAAGTAAGCTCAGGTATTAAGGTGGATCCTCAGCGTTTAGTTCCATATTCTGCCACCAGAGAAAGATACGTTCTTTAAATGGAAAAAAATAATGGTAAACGCAAATAAATGAAAAAAAGGGCTTCGATGGAGCCTCGGAAGCAATCTAAGGAACATTTCGGTACAAACAGTATGCTAAAATATTACAAAATAAGCGAGAAACTATTGAATTTCGGAAACCCCCTAATGGCGTCCAATTCTATGCTGGACGCCATTAGGGGGTTTCCGAAATTCAATAGTTTCTCGCTTATATCGTAACATTTTAGCGTACTGTTTGTACTAAAATGTTCCTTAGGTTGCTTCCGAGGCTCCATCGAAGCCCCTTTTTTCATTTATTTGCGTTTACCATTATTTTTTTCCATTTAAAGAACGTATTTTTTTCTGGTGGCAGAATATGGAACTAAACGCTGAGGATCCACCTTAATATTTGAAGAGTCCTGAAAGGTAAAAATCCAAAACCGCCAATTCTCAAAAGGTTCCGATCCAAAACCGCCAATTTTTTTTTTTTTTTTTTTTTTTTTTTTTTTTTTTTTTTTTTTTATGCTTATGGAGATGCCTTTACAGTCCGAAAAGAAAATGAGAGCTACGGATTTTGCGCTGCACAAGTTCCACAATTCTGTATATGGTTTTGAAATACTGGTCAAAACAGATCACAAGCAGCTTGTTCAGTTAATGAAGAAAAAAGTGAATAAGATAGGCTCTAGTGTACTACGACGTCTACGCCGCAAGTTATCTAAATAAAAAAATAATGCTATGTACCTCCCTAGAAAGAAAGTGTATATTGCTGCCTTACTCTCAAGATCTTTCTGACCCAAAACATCAGATGACGTCCTTCCAAAGAAATAGTTGTTTCAGTAACTGCTCGTCGCGATGAACTTCTGGAGACAAAGCGTGAAACTTGCCATGATTAATGTCTCTTCTCGTCAATCTAGTTTAAGCGAAGGATTTCAACCTAGGATGGGCCAAACCGAATTGAGTTTCAACCCGGGTCCAAATTGGGTTAGCGCATTAACACCCGTATATTTGAACTCGAGGTAGAAGGAGTTCCTTCTTCTTCTTCTCTGTGTTTATTAACATGTTTGATGAAAATGGCGGCGATGCTGGGTGTGGTATGGACAAGTGTGGTCGCATAAGACGCGTGTTTAACCTAGTTCGTTTTGGTGATACATCGATGCCGTGTCAACTCGGGTTCGGAACTCCGAGGTGTTTGTGCGCAAACTCTCAACCCGAGTTCGCCGATTTGACTCGGGTTTGAATCGGGGTCGCGTCGAACCTGAGTTCAGCGGAAACCGAAGGGTTTATGATGCGAGCATCTAAACCCGGGTTCGGTCGAACCAAGGTTCGTGAACCTGGGTTCAGGGACTAATAAATGTTTGGTACCGTCGCGTCGTCGGTCCTGTTCCTAGATGATTGGTATGAGACCGTATGGCCATTTAAAACCACACGTAAACAGTCACCGTCCAACGTCTTTCGAGGCCCGTCTGTACTGAACATTTATTGGACCCAGATCTCTCGCATAAACTAGACTATTCAAATGGTGTGAATCCAAAACCGTCTATTTAATCCTTCTTCCTCCTTTATTTCACCCTTTTTCAGGGGGGCAGCATACCTCCTCCTACTCGCACTGGTAAAGATAGTCAGCTGGTATGAGATTTGAAATCTGACATCAGCATGACATCAACACAACGTCGTCATGACGCCATAATGACGTCATTCTGGTGTCATGTTGATGTCAGGTTTTAAATATCATACTGGCTGATTATTTTTACCAGGGCGAACATTTATTCATCCCTCGAATCACTCACGTTGAAAAACAAAAAACAAAAACAAAATCTTCTACACCGACCCAGCAAGACACTGAAAACTGAAGTGCAAGTTCTCTTGCGGCCAGGAAAAAAAAAAACAAAAAACAAAAAACAAAAAACAAGCGTTCATTTCAAACCCTTTCGTGTTAGAATACATTTTTAAAGCCCCCCCCCCCCCCGTCTACCTTGAAGCGCATTTGATAGCTGTACCCATACGAACTCTATGATATATTTATTCGGACAAATAAACCGAACTTATTGCTGCATAGTTTTCTATGGCTCTTCATTTCTTTTCGTCGCTTTGCAGTCTTATAACATCTATCACATCACCAGACAGACCGACGTCACCAGACTGACCGTTGGGCACGGTGGGAGTGGGGGGGGGATAGGACTACAAAGAAACCTCCGGGATAATGAATATTGGTCAAAACTGCAACATTTTATCTCAAAACTCGTTCAAAAGTAGAACGGGAATGGGGGAATTGGAGAATTGGACTCCCGCTAGATAATTGTCATCCAAAATTATTAAGATTAATCCAAACGGCAACTTTTTATCTCAACTCGTTCAAAAGTTTGGCGCAGGGGGAAGCGGCACGCCCGTTTTTGAGTGGATGGGAGAAGGGATAGGACTACAAAAAAAAAAAAACTGTCCGGAATAATGAATATTGGTCATAACTGCAACTTTTTATCTCAACTCGTTTGAAAGTTAGACGGCGGTGGGGCATGAAGGAATAAAGGCGGGGGTTTGGACTTTGTCATCCAAAATTATGAAGATTAATCCAAACAGCAACTTTTTATCTCAACTCGTTAAAAAAAATCGGCGCGGGGGCGAGGGGGCTGGGGGGGGGCGGCACGCCCGTTTTAGAAAGAAGGGGGGTAGGGCTACAAAAAAAACCCTCCGGGATAACGAATATTGGTCAAGACTACAACTTTTCTCAACTCGTTAAAACGTTGAACGGGGGTGAAGCACGGTTGGAAAGAAGAAGAATAGGACTACAAAAAATACTTCCGGAATAATGAATATTGGTCAAAACTGCTACTTTTTATCTCAACTCGTTCAAAATTTAGACGGTTGTGGGGCACGGGGGAATGAGGCGACGGGGGGGGGGGAGAAAAACCAGAGAGAGGGTAAAAAAAAGGTGATAGAGAGAGAGAGAGAGAATAAGGAAACAAACTGAGAAAAAAGAGGTGACGAGAAAAAAAATTAAAAATCCAATACGGTTCGCGCCGAGAGCGATCCGTAAACTTTGAGCCTTTAGGACGTCCCGCTCCTTTTCGTTTTCTTCCCTATTCCTTCCTCTTTTCTTTCTTTCTTCCTCTCTTTTTTTTGGCCCAATAGAGGGGGACGGACGCCGCCGTGCTCCCCCTCATTTATTGCGATTGCAATTCTTACAATGTATTTTAATTTAAAAAAAAAAAAACAAAAACAAAAACAAAAAATAAAACAAAACAAAACTCCTTCAATTGGAGAGGTATGCAATTTCATAAGGTCCAAAGAAAATTACTTTTTTTTTGCAATTGAAGGCGCAAAAGCCAAAGCAAAATATTACTAAAACGTGTTTGTCTTGAGAGGTAGCCACGGGTTCGGGTACGATTAGGTGGGTTGTTCGAAGCACGGGTAAATGGCTAGTACTTATTAATTACTTGCCGTATTTTCGTGCTCCACACGGCACGGCCCCACCTACTCTTACCCGAACCACACTAGCTCACAAGATCAAAGCATTTTAGCAATCTTTTGTTTTTGTCTTGGTGCCGTCAATTACAAATAAACAACTAAACTACCCCGCAAAAAAAAACTGGTGCACCTGGCGCGCTGGATCATTCCGCTCGACAATGCGCAAAAGTTACAAAAAATCAAATCGTCATAACTTTTGAGCTGACAGGGCTAAAACCATTTCAAAACACGGGTCAAATTCCTCATACTTTCTTGTTTCTCGAACTTACACTCAAATAATCTTTTGGTCATTTTTACGCCCTTGCGAAGAGTTTGTCCAAACCCTCAGTTAAAAACTTGTTTAATTATAGGTAGGTACTTACCTACTTATTAGGCTTTCTTGCGGGTGCTATTTCAATCCAATTTTGAAGCATAAAAAAAAAAATTAATCAAAGTAAAAATAGTGCACGAAAATATTTGATTTAACTTGAAAAATAAGTTTTCGTGATTAAATTTTTACTCAATTCTCACGCAAAAAAGTTACAAAGCTAAATACGGTGAAATGTTCGTCGAAAAAGTTGACAGAGCCTTCAATTCAAATACTAGGCGACCGCATGCAAAGTTCGAGTGTGAAAATGACCAATGAACCGCGAGAATACTTACTAAAGGTATTATACAACAGTTTGAAGCAAAAAAATTTGAATGCAAACAGATGAATAGTTGAGGAAATATCATCCGTGACAGACGGACACACAGACAGACAGACGGGCGGACATTTTCTGGGATATGGTTTTTTGGGTTCCTGGGGTCATCAAATGCCAAGAAATGGAGCTAACTCAATTTTCAAATTTTTCATGATTACAAAAAAGTCATTGGAATTTTGGGGTTCATTTTTCCCACCCAAAACCGACCTTTACCATTGACTCACTCCACAGTGCGATGCTGGCGCCAAGAGCAAAAAATAAATCAGTCCTCCACATCTAATCGACGAGATTTGATGAAAATTCGTACCCAGCAGGGTTTTGTAGGTCGGAAAATTCGATTCTGCTATCAGTCGTAAAAATTATAAAAAATGTTGGGCCGAAAAATCAAAAACTTGCAAATTGCAAGTTGGTATTGCAATTTGATTTGCAATTGATATTTTGTGGAACATGTTTGTAATCAAAAGAGAGGAATTTTTCCTGTGCTATTTGCGCAAACTACATCTCAAAATCTGTATTCGTTAATGAGATATTTGAGTCTGAAGGTTTCAACTTGGACTCCTTGCTCCCACTCCCCCTCTAAAGATCATTTTTAGATCGCAACATTTTGGGAGCCCACTACTAATGTTAAGCCAGATCGATACCCAAAGTTTCACGAGAAACAAGCTGTGGGCAAAAAATGCCGATTTTAAATAAACGCTTTAAACAATGTCATTTTCTATTACCAATTTATTTTTTTCTATGTCCTCAGCGCGTGCTCCCGTGAAATTCCATAAAATTCTCTTAATACAGATTTCTGAAAAACTACTTCAGGACTTTAAAGGAAAAGAAAATATAAACTAGTTTGTGTCTGGAAAAAGGAACCATTTAAATTCTTTTGACAAAACTCGAAAAAAAAAAAAAAAATATATATGGAATAAAAGATGAACGGATAACAAACATAAATCTTAAAAAGTAAGCTGACTCAGATATAAAATTCAAACAACATTTCAAGAGTAGGGATTTTAAGTACCATCTAGACACCAAGTAAAGAATGAATTCTAACACACCCAAGAAAAATAAAATAAAAGAAAAGAGACTCGCGTCGTCGTCTAGCAACGCAAGGGTGGTTTTTTAACCATACATACTAACGCATTGGAAATGGCAACAGAATTTTTTAGGCAACACCAATCAACTTGATCCTCATTGACTGTAACTTAGGAGCTATTAGCACAGAAATTGAGACTCTTATTATTCTAAAGAACCAGAGGAAATTGAACAAATAAATGAATTACAGAAATCAAAAGAATAAAAGACAGTAAAAAGAGACTTAAAACTTTACAAATCCCTCATTTTTCGGACGGGGGAAAAAAATCAATGAAATTATTTATTTACACAAATTAACGAGCAAATTGAAGGAATGAAATTTTGGATTGGTCAGATAAATGAGATCAACGAGATTGTAACTCAAACGAAAAGATTGTCAAAGACACGAAGAGCCTTCTCGCGGAGGCTTGGTAGAGTGAATTTTCGCCACTCTCATCAACATGGAACCGGCGAGAGACGTCAGATTTTCAAGCTATGCGATAGATGATGATACACACAAACATGCTGCCATCAAAGCAGTTGGGTCACTGAACTTCTGCGTGTAGCACACACTGAAAGTCCGTGAAGAAGTCTTTTCCCCCCTTCATATTGCTTCCATTTCAGTAAAAAGGTCGAATGACTGAAACAAAATATATACAATGCTGTACAACCAATTTACACATTCAGAGATACAAGGGGTGTCCCAAAAGTAAGTGTACTGATGCTGTCATTTCAAAAGTATTCTACCTAGAGACTTGATCTTGGTTTTATTTTAAAGATCAAATAATTTTCTATCGATTAAAACCAAGATCAGTTCATTTCATTAAAAATTAAAAAAGTTATGACGGTTTTTGTGACGGGTGAACGCGCACCGCCTATAGACTTTTGACAATAATTGTTAAATTATTTTCTTCTCACCTCTTATACATTTCCAATGAACTTTTTACTTCGGCAAGAAAAATCTGCTTGTAAAGTGTTGCTAATTGCTTTTTTGATAGTCAAGGCATGATTTATCAGCATTTTGTAGCAGACAACATGGCCGTTAACAGTGAATACTACTGCGATGTCTTGGCTGAGTTGCGAAAGCACATTACGCAAAAAGGCCTCAATTAAAGAATTCATGGATTCTGCATCAGGACAATGCGCGGCCGTGTAAATCAAATTTTACCGGTGACGTTTTAGAGAAGAAGAGTATTAAACTGTTGAGACATCCACCGTACAGTCCAGATCTCGCACCATGCGACTTCTGGCTGTTTCCAACATTGAAAAGGGATCTTCGTGGACGAAGATTTGAGACTAAGGCTGAAATCAAGACAGAAGTTCAAAAAACCCTGAAAAAAATTCCCGAAGAAGAATGTGAGACGACTTTTCTAAGAAAATGGGAGGAAAGAATGCACAAATGTCTGGAAAATGGCAAAAAATACTTTGATAAGCTGCCGGAAATTCAGGTGGAGTCGGCGGATGGCGGAGAAGCGAAGACTCATAATTGGTAAGAATCTTTTTTGTCTAAAACCTATAGGCGGCGCGCATTCACCCGTTACAAAAACCGTCATAACTTTTTTAATTTTTGATGAAATGAACTGATCTTGGTTTTAATCGATAGAAAATTATTTGATCTTTAAAATAAAACCAAGATCAAGTCTTTAGGTAGAATAGTTTTGAAATGACAGCATCAGTACACTTACTTTTGGGACACCCTTTGTAAAATGAAACAAAGAGGGTTTGAATGTTAAATTAAAAGCAAAGGTGTGTCAATTGAAGTTAACAAATCACGAAAAAAATAATTTTACATCTTTCACAAGGACGCGGCAGCCCGGCGGGTGCCTTAATTCAGTTCCAAAAAGTTTGGCAGAACGACCGTTTCAGTTGCATGACCTTTAAAATTTAGGCTCCGACCTCGATCCAGGTTTCCCTCTTTGAGCAAATTCAGGTGTTCTTCTTTAAACTTTATCACCAACTTGAAACTCTTGCATCCGGTGCTTCGCGCTGTAGTGTTTCCTTTGTTTAGAGAATGCTTCGTGGTTTCATTCGCACACAATTTCAAAAATGTTCTCCAAACGTTCTATTTGTATCATTTCTTAAATTACACATTTCAAATTTTGATGATTTCAGCTTGGCATTCTTAACTCTTGGCCATCATTCAAATACACGGCAGTCAAACCGGCAGTCTGATACAATGACGTGTTGATTGCGAAAATGAATTAACTTTCAAATTTTCGTCTCGAGGGATTTGGCTATCAGAAAACTGACCAATGATGACACGGTTGGTCCTTTATATCAAATTGCAATGAAGAGGGTACAGAGCTGTCAAATATTGTTCAACGTTCTGCGCTTTCAGCGTGTTACGAAAAAATGTAGGAACATTGCCGTCATTATCCGTCCAAAGCCGTTCCGGTTCAGGAACTCTGTGGTGGGAGATTATTAAGTCAAAAGAAGGGTTCCAGACAATTTTTCCATATGTTTTGGGAACCGCTTTGGCTTCCATCCATTTGGTAAACTTGTCTGAAAATTGACAAAAAACTGACACTCATCGGCAGTTTCTGGCAAGGGACCAATGATGTCATGTACTCCATCAGTCCACAGGGCCTTCACTTAGCGATAGACCATCTTCCCTTTCAGTGGTCTTTGTTCAAACTTGTATTCTTGGCACAACTTGCATTTATGTACATCCCTTACGACATCATGGTACTAAGGCCGGCAAAAGAATCTTCCAAATCACGGCGAGAGGGGACATTTTCTTATCCCCCACTCTGATGCTCAAGCAGTGAGAGGTATCGTCTCACTGTCGAATGATTGGGAAGAGGGCGGAGACATTAAGTCGGTGTTGGCTCTGTGTGTGTGTGTGTGTGTGAGTGTAAGCGTTTAAGGTATGATGTGAGGAGTTTTACGGGTTCTGTACTATCATTGTGAGGAGGCTGCGAAGCTGCACCGATAAAAATGAGCAATACGTGGGGTACTGGCGCTACATTGCTGAGCCAGTGAACCACCTACGGGCCTAGCAGAATGGGCATTTAAAAAAGGCTAAAATAGCAACAATTATTTTTGCTGATTCTGCAAAATAAACGATTTGGTGAATCTGCTTGACGTTCTGCTATCTTCGCTAGACGTATTGCTAATTTAGGAATAATTTAGGTGAGACTGCTAGACGTTTCGTAGATCCACAAAAACATATTGCCAGTTTAGCAAAGTGTTTGGCAGATTCACAAAAACAATTGAATTGCCAGATCAGCATTATTTTAATCCTACTTTAGCAACATGTGGACGAGGCAAATCTACCAAACAAACGGTTTGCTGATGTACAAAAACACATTGCCAGTTTAGCAAACCGTTTGGCAGATTCACAAAAACAATGGGTTTGCAAAATCAGCATTTCACTTCTTCTGGATCAGCAACAAATGGACCAGGCAAATCTGCCAAACGTTTTGCTGATCCACAAAAACACATTCCCGGTTTGGCAAAGCGTTTCGCAGATTCACAAAAACAATGGATTGTCACCGACTGTCGAATTTTCCATGCTTCCCCGTGAGTCGGACAGACTAGGACCCATTGCCCCCTCATCTATTAAGCTAGACCAATTAAACGTAATATATGTGTTACGCCCCGTTGGCAAAACCGGCCATTCCGCGGAATGGCTGGTTTTTTGGCCAGTCCGCGGAATGGCAAGAGCAGTTGACCATTCCGCGGAATGGCCGATTTTTTGGCCAGTCCGTGGAATGGCAAGGTGAAATCAGTATCATTACGCCAACGGGGGCCGACCATGAATTTCAACCGAAGCTGATGTAAGTAACGAATGTGTTTCGAAGTGAAGATGACACCACTCAACGAATTTTAGATGAATGTTTCTAAATGGTCTTTCACTTTTACGAAATAATATACGTTTTAAAAAGAAAATAGCCAAATATGTATTAATATATTTGAATTTCACTCTTATTATCTTTTTTAAAATTATTTTTTTATCGACTCATTTAATTTCATGCCTTCACATATACTCTCACTGAGCCATTCATCAATATCGATTTATGTAAGTATTTGTTTTATTATTCCATTATTTACGCACTTATTAATGGATTATATTCCAATATATCAGTAGAAGGTAAAAAAAAGGCGAATCAACTGTTTTCCAACTATTTTGGATTAATGAAGGCGTGGTGGACATATTTCGTCCTCAGCACGACGGAAATTTGAAATTTCCCAGCCTCGGAATTAGGATGTGAATTTTTTATGGTGTTGCACGTGTAAAAAAACGAGTTGAAAAAAATAGAAAAATGAGCATTTTTACCGGAAAACTGTCCAGTTATTTTTTGTGGTATATTTTTCCCATGTAAGTCCTTGACCACCTAGTGAACTGAAAAATCTATTTTTGGTTGAGGAAAAAAAAAAAAAATCATGCAGTGAAGGGTTAATAAGTCAATAAAAAAAAACGGGGAAAATTTTGAGCCTCTTTTTTTAACCCTTTCTGTCATGAATTATGAAAGAAGTGTCACTCAAATCTGAAACCTACACCATTAAATTGAACGAACTTTTCTCATATGATTTCATGTGTGAATCAATTTTTCCGAATTTCCACAAGACTCCTTGTAAAATGGTCGTCCATTAATAATGGACACTGTGACGGAAAGAGTTAAAAAAATTAAATATGGTTCGATCTAGCGTAATCGTGATCGAACACAGAAAATTCGGATTTTTCAATGCAATTCATCTTTCTTCCTGAATCAATCGCTTTTGTTTCCCCTTTTTTCAGCCCATCAAATATAAATGTATAATATTGCTGAGTAAAACAGTTGATTCTCTATTTGACCTTCTACTGATATATTGGAATATAATCCATTAATAAGTGCGTAAATAATGGAATAATAAAACAAATACTTACATAAATCGATATTGATGAATGGCTCAGTGAGAGTATATGTGAAGGCATGAAATTAAATGAGTCGATAAAAAAATAATTTTAAAAAAGATAATAAGAGTGAAATTCAAATAGAGTAATACATGTTTGGCTATTTTCTTTTTAAAACGTATATTATTTCGTAAAAGTGAAAGACCATTTAGAAACATTCATCTAAAATTCGTAGAGTAGTGCCATCTTCACTTCGAAACACATTCGTTACTTACACCAGCTTCGGTTGAAATTCATGGTCGGCCCGTTGGTGTAATGATACTGATTTCACCTTGCCATTCCGCGGACTGGTCAAAAAATCGGCCATTCCGCGGAATGGTCAACTGCTCTTGCCATTTTGCGGACTGGCCAAAAAACCAGCCATTCCGCGGAATGGCTGGTTTCGCCAACGGGGCGTAACATATGTATAGGGACTTTACTGTGGCCAGCGCAAACTATCTATTCCTGCCATCGAGCGCGCCATCAATCAGTCTGCGCAAACTAACGGCTAAGATCCCATCTCTGCCTATTCCTCGCTCGGGGTTACTTTCATTTTCCTTATTGAAAAGAAATATTCGAGAATTAAAAGTCTACCTGTCCATGTAAAATTAATGTATTTTTATCGTAGGTCAACAGTTTAAATTCGCCCCCAAAACCCGGAATCCCGCATTTGTTTAGCTTTTACATTAGGAAGGTTACCTGGCCACCTGACGACATATACCGCAGACAGTGCCGAAGCTAAGCTGCCAAAAAGTATTATAAACGGTCCCCTCTCCCTTGCGAAAGGGCAAGCGTACTCTCGGATTTGCCTTTGGAGAATGTCGACTGTCTTCCAGTCTAGTAACTACTTTCGGTCACTGTAACGTATGATCAATAAAATAGTTTCACTACTGCGATGATACATCTCACTCAGATAATTAGCAAGAGAGTTTCTCTGGCTATCCTCGCTTGCCTAGGTAAATAAGTGATTTCTGGATTGCTTAATTGGCGAAACGAGGATTCCTGATTCAGCCTGACTGAGATTGCTAATTCGGCCCAACTGACTGGGCAGTTCAGCCAAACTAAAGTTACTGATTCACAAAGGCTGTAAAGTCAATTCAGCAAACTGCGTTTGTATAATTTACCTAAACATTTTGCTCAATCAGCTTAACTTTTGGAATGCAGGATTAGCCTTCCTGAGTACGGCTGATTCAGCACTCCGGATTACTCTCACTGATGTTAGCTATTCAGTTTGGGAGGATTACCACGTAAGGTACAAAGCAGAATCAGCATTATTTTTTTTCAGTGTGTGAGGAGCACCCCACTATTACCGAGGAGTGTAACAGGTTCTAAACGCACAATGTGACGCGTGTAAACGTTTTTGACAGCATGAAGAGTGTGAGGGATGTAGGTTCACACAAACAGCCTGTTGGGTTAGGTTAGGTTATTTTTACAAAATAAATTGTTTTTCATTGTGAGAAGTGTGTTTCACCTCCTCACAACATACTATAAACAAGAATTAGTGTGTGGGTAGCGAGTGCTGCGGGTGGTGTTATATCGATACGAGCCAAGGGTTGCTTCGCATATCACCTCTGCCGTCTTTTTTGCATTGGACAGGGTCAACATATTTCCCCTCTCACTGTGATGTGGAAGATTCTTTTGCCGGTCTTAGTACATGCAAGACCAATAATTATACAACTCACAAGGTCGCACATAAGTTTTCGATATTCCAAAATGTATCGACGTAGACAAACCGTGAATGTTCCTCAACAGGCCACCGAGCTCTTCTCTAAGAACACAATTTTCAACAGGGTTCGGCCCAAGGTTTGGTCTTCAAACATATCTTCCAATAGAGTTTTCCATCTTTGATCTTAAACCGGTCAGACTTTTCTGGGTTTAGACGCACTTGTTCAAACTTGCTCTCATATAATGAGAGACGCACGCCTCTGACTTGACTTCTCTCGAAAACTTCCATGGAATACCTGGACAACATACAAGCAAAAGGGTGGGCAAAAGTAACGCACACCCCCACTAACATTTTTTCTAATTGATATTTTGAGAATCGATTTTCGCCATGCTTTTCCGTGTTAAGGGGCGACTCTTTCGGGGCTATTTTCGATAACCCCTCATCCAAAGGGGTTAAATGGCGGGGGTCAGCTTCATTTCTTCTTATGGCGCCACCTATCTTGTGACGCATCGTTTAAAAAGCATAAAGTTCTGACTTTTGGCTCAAACCAAAGTTAAAAACCGAATTAAGAAAAAACTCTAGCTGAAAACATTTGTGAGAACCGTCTTGTTTTTTCTTCTTCTTAAAATGCTTGATGAGTAAAACATTTTACACCGAAAGTTTTTTTTAATTTGGACGAATTTTTGAAAATATGTGGATATCGAACTTTGAACTTCAATTTATGGAAGACGAAAAATGAAATCGAACTTCAGTTTGCGCCAAAAGTCATAGAATGTCGTTCTTTCATTCAATGTATCACACAAGATAAGGGGTGCCATAACAAAAAATGGAGTTGACCCCCCACCCTAAATCCCAGAGTGAGGGGGTCATCGAAAATAGCCGAAAAATAGTAGCCCCTCGACATGAAAAAGCAAGGCGAAAATCGATTCTCAAAACATTAATTAGAAAAAAGGTTACAGAAGGTGTGCATTACTTTTGATCACCCCTGTATCAGGAACGTGGTTTGATTTTCCCGGCTTGTAAGAAGTTGATTTCAAAGTCAGTTATTGTAACTCCAAGGCCCAACGATCTAATTATTCTAAGGGATTCCTTCCCATGCCACTACGTGTTTTTTTATGGCTATGTAATTTGTCAGAGCACATGATGAAAAAGTTAACAATTATGAAGTAGGTCAAGACCATAGAAGCGATATCAACAGATGAGGAGATGGAGGCCTGGAACCCCCACACCCTCCCCTTAGCATCAACAAAGGATTTCATTTTGAATTAACATTATTATCCTCGAACATTTATTTAATTATTTATCAATAGCAAACATGTACTGCAATAGGGCTGTTGAGTGAGTCGGGGATTCGTGATTTTTCTGTGTGATCTTGTTGACCTAAACGCGGGAAGAACGAAGATGGCTTCAGTTTTTTTCTACGTTGCGCCGTTCCTGAGAAAATTGAAGTTGAAAATTGGATCCTCAAAAAACGGCTTTTTGGCGGGAAACTGGCTGCGCGGTGCATTGTGGGTGCCTTTTGACGTCAATGCTCCGGTTCTCAGTTGAGGGGCTCAAGCGTCTTGCTTTCAGCACAGCGAGACCGCATGCGACCCATTGATCATGCGGCAGTTGAGGGGAGGCCGCCAGTGGCCCCGATCAAGCCGTCTTCTCACGCCATTTTCTCGAAAACCGTAAGTCTCAGCAAAGAACCGACTTGTTTGATCGAAAGAACATGAATTTATCCATTGGGATGGTTTGGTTGTTTTTTTTCTTTCAGACTTACCTACGAGACGAGTAAAGAGAAAATCACATGAAAATTAAGATTATAGAACGAAACTTCCGATAATCCCCTTCTATAAATCTCTGTCCCCCAGTTGACATAGCAAAGTTCAAAAAATCGAATGAAACATATGTATCGGAAATTTTGCGCTCTTTAAATTTGTCCTTTTGTGTTTTTCTCTCAAAATGGACGGCAAACAAGGAAAATTGAAAAATTCTGCGAAAATGTCGGATTTTCAGCGATATTCCGGGAATCGAAATTTTTGAGATTGGCTCGTCATCTGACTCATGGAAGAACAAAAAATAATATAAGTGTAACCAATCGAATGGAAATTTTCTAATCTTCCTCTTTGATGACCAGAATTTTTCGTGTAAGACGCATCGGTACCAAAATATTGGTGAAAAACTGCGTCGAGTTCTGGGTTGAAATGACACTCTCACCATCAAGATCGTCCAAGTTGCTGCTGTTTTTTGCATTTCCCATGGTTTCGGTGCGTCTTACATGAAAAATGATAGAAACCAAAGAGAAAGATTAGAAAATTTCCATTCGATTGGTTACACTTATATTATTTTTTGTTCTTCCATGAGTCAGATGACGAGCCAATCTCAAAAATTTCGATTCCCGGAATATCGCTGAAAATCCGACATTTTCGCAGAATTTTTCAATTTTCCTTGTTTGCCGTCCATTTTGAGAGAAAAACACTAAAGGACAAATTTAAAGAGCGTAAAATTTCAGATAGATATGTTTCATTCGATTTTTTGAGCATTGCTTTGTCAATTGGGTATAGACAGTGATTTACAGATAGGACTGTCGGAAGTTTCGTTCTCTAACCTTAAATTGTTATCTGATTTTCGGTCCATCCGTCTCCTAGGTAAGTTTGAGAAAAAAACCACCAATCCATGTCAAATGATAATTTTGTGCTCTTTCGATTAATTAGATTGGTTTGTTTCTGAGACTTACGGTTTTCGAGAAAATGGAGTGAGAAGGCGGCTTGATCGGAGCCACCGGCGGCTGCCGTAGGATTCAATAGGCCTGCTACGCTGCCGTCCGGCCGACAGAATAGGGATGGGTACCTCCGCTGAGCAAACCGAAGAAATGACGTAGCTGTGACTCGCTAGCCGATGTTTCCCGCCACGGGCCGTTTTAAATCTTATCAATTTTTCGGCACTTTGAACCCATTTTTTTCGGTGTTCCCGCGTCCAAATGAAAAAAAGAAAAAATATGGGGTCCTTAATTTTTCGCCTTCTTTCATAATTTGAATTAAAAAAATTCGACTCAACAGCCCTATTGTAAGACATGTTTTGACAAAAGCGGGCGGTAAAATATGATTGCTCGGTAATTCTTGGGTCTATCTAATTTTCTGAGTGTTCAAGTGTTAAAGCAATTGGGAATAATTTTGAAAGAGACAATCATCAAACATTAAAGAAGAAACTTACAGTACCTTTAAGTTAGCTTTCCTTGACTAGCTGTAACATTGTAACTATCTTGAAGCCACAAGACAAATCAACCATTTTTCATGTGATAACTAAAAGAATGCGACTTGGAAAACAGTTTCTTTTTGGATGCCAACAGATTGTACGACCCGAACGAGTTTCCATTCCACAGAAAAGGTATGTAGAATGCCCTTAATATTCGATTTGATCTATGAAAAATTCCAAGAATTTATAGATCCAGACACATGAATAAGATAACAAAAATATACTGATTGCTCAGTTCTTGTACTTGACAATGAACAGACAGCTGTACTTTAACGTACAATAAGTCAAATTCAAGAAGAGTAATAACAGTCGCAGTGAATATGAATTAAATTTTCATGTATAGGTATAATCAATGCGGCTGTTGCACACTTTTGATATAAGCGATTTAATTGTCGATTCTAGTGTAAAAACCTCCAAAAAGAACGATGGCAGCATTAAAAACTTCCGAAATCCACTCCTAAACTCAATAAACGCTGTTATTTGCGCGCGTGTAATGGTGGCTTAGGGTATTGATAAAGAAAGATTCCCATCTAACAATATTGTAACTCCATCAAGAAGTGACCAATAAGATACGACTTTCATGTGACACCGGTGTCGGTGTCACTAGATGTTGCGGTACCATTCACCGGATGTGGATAACTTCTCTGGTGACTAATTACTCTGTGAATCATCCTTGTCAGCATAGAGAGAACGACGAAATTAAGATAGGAATCTCCCATTATTACTGCCCTATGCGACCATTACATTCGCGCAAATAACAACGTTTATTGAGTTTAGAAGTGGATTTCGGAAGTTTTTAGTGCTGCCGTTGTTATTTTTGAAGGTTTTTGATAGTTAAATCGCTATAGCAAAAGTTTGCAAAAGCCCCATTAAGAGAAGAAAATGAGTCCGACAACAATAAACCTCCTTAAAGAGCTACATTGAAGGATTGGCAGTCATATTAAAGTTTCGTCCACAAAATATTGGCTGCACAATGAACAGTTTACCGCGTGCTAGAAGAAGAATATCAATCATTGTAAATAGTATGGAATCCAATCTAAGTATGAGCGCAAGGGTGTCCAAAATGGTGTGCATAAAATGCCCACTTTAGTGCAAAGCATTCAAAAATTACATTTGATAAGGTTTCCAATGCAGCATCAATGAATAGTATTTTTCACTTTCCTATCGTGTTCCTTATAAATCAGCATTCAGTTCGAAAATCCTCTTTAGCTTAGTCGATTCTGAACAATTCAAAATATCAAAGGCCATTAGCGCAGGGTCATCCACCTTCAAAATTTGAGTAAGATGCTCCCCTAACTATTTTACGACATATTTTCAGCGCAAAGCTGGACACCCTTGCGCTCCTACTTAAATTTGACTTCTAAACAGGCAAAATGAGTAATTTTCTAGGAAACTTTCTTCTTGGGCATTTTTTTTAAGGCAATACTAGCCACTGTTTGACGGAAGTTGTGATTGTAAAATGTCTATTTTGAAAGGTTTCTTTTAAATTTAAAACAGAGGAGGGATTCAGGTGCTGCAGCGATGAATTGTGATGTTTCTTGTTTTTCTCCCATGTTGCTTATGAATTACCATTTAATGCGAAAATCCGTTTTTCGTCAATGAGCTCTCAAAAATACAACGAATCAGTTTTGATCAGAGGCCTTGCATAAGGTCGTCTGTCGTCCATATTTGAGTATGATGTTTCCTTAACGAAGCCTATCATCATATTTTCAGCGCTTAGTTGGACACAGCTGTTGCCCTCGTACTCAAATTTGACTTACACACTTACAAAATGAGCTATGCACTAATGTACCACAAAAATGCTCAAAACTAAGCCTCTGTGTAAACTCAGTATGTCATGGAAAACATCTGAATATATCGCCAAGATGACATGGCCCTAACGGTAGGGAACTTAAGGAATAAAACTAAGCGTTTGTCCAAACGGTTTTCATACTATTTTTGACCCCCTAGTACGCACAAAACAGACCGAATAGGCATCCATCCTATAAGAGATTACGTAAACAACAGATTGTGATAGATTACCTTGCAGCATTGAGGAAAGGAAGTGATTTAACTATAATCCAATCATCGATATGAGCAGAATAGTTTGGCTCCAACTCAGAGTCTACTCCATTGTTCAAATCAACAAGGAAATGACAAGAGCTGATGTTGACCTGTAATGATTAAATGAAATTGATATTGAGAAGAGAGAAAGAGACGCTAAAGTTCTGAATAAAGAGCTTTTGCAGCAGAATTTGACTATTATAGTGAGGTCGCTTAGCACCAAAAAAGGGCTGCATTGTTGTTGGAGCAAGGATTAATTTTTCGTTTTGAGTGAGTGGGAGTTGAAACAGTGTCAATTTCGATTAATTGTTTGAGTACGGATCGAAGATTGCATCGGTTTCCCTGCAAAGATTAAACTCTTTTTGTTGTCCGAGCTGTAGTGAGGCGGACAATGGAAGAGAGGTAGTTGCGTAGCAGGTTCGAGCTAATAATTTTTGGTATTACACTGTGGCTTGTCACCTTCGAAGTTGTGAGTTGAGTTGAGAGTTGAATTTATTTTTCCCAATTTTTCCCAAATTTGTTGGTATGGAGTCCACTCGGGGGTCTACTTGCTCCTTGCTGTAGTGAGGCGGGGCAATTTGGATTGAGCCAAGAGGTCATTCTTTGATCAACAAAATTTGATATTTAAAATGCTTTTGTTTCTCCAAACTAATGACATGAGGTCCCTCTTAGGATTCCATCATTACTCCTTGCTGCAGTGAGGCGGAGTAGTTTTGGATCGGCCAAGTGGTACCTCCGAGTATGTTGTTAGGCTTTGAAAGTTAATTTACATTCCAATTTCTGTTATTTACATTCATGGGAGTTTTTTTTTTATTTATTTTTTTTATTTTTTTTTTATTAAAGTTTGTATAAGCGACTTATACGCTTATAGACCTGTTTAGTGATGACGTCATGATCAAAATTGGTTCCAAACAAATGCTTTATCTCGCTCACTCTCGTGGATTTACCCATATGAAATCAGATCCAAATTTTCGAACGCAAATTCATGCTAGTTCACCACCAGTTTTCTCAAATTTTATTGCACCATTAGATTCCACGTACCTTCAAGTATCTTTTCACTCTATCACAATTCCTAAAAGATCACACACGAATTTACAATCACAGCTATACCGAAAGATGTTCTATGTTTCGTCCTTGTCTTACTCACGGTCTCTTAAGGGAGTATCACCGCCATGACACTCAATCATCCTAACCTCTCTTCGTGTCGAAGCTTGTTCGAGGTATAACACGTGGTGTGATGGTGCCGATGAGCCAATATCCTAGAATTTTGTGCCCATAAGAAACTGTGAGTGGGACAAGGACGAAACATAGGACTTTCTTCGGTAGAACTGTGATTGTAAATTAATGCGTGATGTTTCGAAAATGTTAATGCAGCGCGTTTGTAAATTAAGGTACGTGGAATCCGATGGTGAAATAAAATCTGAGAGAACTTGTTGTTTACTAGCACAAATTTGCATTTAAAAATGTGGATCCTGTTTCTTATGGGAAAATCCACGAGAGCGAGTGAGATAGAGCGTTTGTTTGGAACTAATTTTTTTGTGACGTCACACTAAACAGGTCTATTCTACGAGGTGATTTGAGTTTTTCTCTTTTAAGAGTTGTTTTATTTTGGTGGTTTTTTCTTGCTGACGGAAACCCAGATTTCCCAGCACTCCTTTTCTTTTGGAGTTTTGTGGTGTGGCCGATTGAGGCTATTTATTTGGGGTGTTGCCAATTGAGGCGTATTACAGTTTACAGCGTTGCCGCTTTCGGCTTCTTTATTTTTACAGTGTTGCCGGTTTAGGTGTGGTTTATTTGCGAGCCTTTCTTCATAGTGACTGTGATTTTATTCATTTTCTCTGTGGTTTTGTTAGCGTCAGTTTGGTTTGGTTTCTTAGTTTCTTCAAGTGTACCGTCCGGTGTTTAGAGTTATTAGTTATGTTTAGTTCCTTTACAAATGAGTTTTTCAGTTAGAGGTGTGTGTCAGTAGCGTTCAGTGATGACTTTGATTCATCCCAACACTCTCTGAGAGTCGTTAGCTCTGACCCTGCTGAGAACACAAAAGCACCACCTCAAATTCGTGTCACTCGTTACAATAACTCACAATTATTCAAATTTGGTTCCAAGCACCAACTTTTTTGAGTCTATGTTTTTTTGCTCGTGGAATTCAATTCCGCTGGGAGGTCCATGATCCAATCACTAGTTTGGCCACCATTTTCAAAAAGGCACAAAACTGGTTTTCCAGAATACCTCGCCAATCATTCGAGATATCGACAAAAATTTTGCCTAAAATTTGATTATTTTCACCCGCCGCGGGAGCGCTCACAAAGCTGTAAGCCGGTGGAATCGTGACACTGGCTTCAATCCACAATTTTCCTTTCCTGCATAAGTTCAGCAATTTGAAGGGGGGGGGGGGTCGTGACAGGACCATCCGACCCCCCCCCCCCCGGATCCATGACCCCCCACCCCCGACCTTTCCGATCGGTGAATTTTTATAGACCTTTATTTGTTTTTACCGAGTTAACAAATAACTGCTACAATCGTGCAGCGAGCGGCATCCGCGTGCGCGAACAAGTGCTCTGCATTGGTGCACGGAGCAGTGTCTCAGCTATCTTCCCTTGGATTAGTCGGCAAGCAGTTACACCCAAGACCCAATCATCCTCTCATGATCGCATTTATTATTTATTCTGGGGAAGGACTCCTCACCGCCTCTCCAAATTGCAATTTTTCTCACTCGACTCAACTCGGCATGTGTGTTTCTCCAGCTAAGTCAAGAAGGTCTCAAGGAAAGTTTCTGAAATGCATCCTTAGAATCCGTTGATGGCTCTTCTAAGCCCTGTATCCTTTTTTACTTCATTTTGTTATCCCAAGACAAAACATGCTTACAAGAAACGAAAAGAAATTTTGGACAAACTTACATATCTAGTTGATTCTTCCAAGTTGGCATCGTTGACGAAAGCTGATGGTCGCGGCATACCATTAGAGTCTTTTTCAAACTTATCAGGAAGTTGTCCTTTGAATTCTGATTGAATGAAATGCAGTTTCCATCTTTAGAGAAAAAAAACTTAAGCTTTAAAAATAGACCCTTCCTTATTTTTCCACATGAATCTAAAATGGTAAAAAAATTCATCGATATCCAGACACAATGGTATGTATCAGGTTCTAGGGTATTTTGAGTTAAGCATGGTGTAATAGAGTTAACCAACCTCCCCTCCCCCCTCCCACCAGTCTAACTTTTGAACAAGATGACATCAAACATTTTGTTGCCTCACTTTTCATTTTTGATGAAAAGGTTTTTTTTGGGGGGGGGGGGGTCTGATTACCTCACCTACAGCGAAAGGCCTGAGGGCATCCCAAGAGGGACATCTTGAGAATTTTAAGTAGCATACTCTATTTTGTGGTGCGTCGTTTGAAAGATTACAAAATTTTAAGACTTTGGAAACTTTTGCCTCTAAGAAGGGGCTGTCTCAAAACTTCTGAAGAACGACCCCTATTGAGTTAAAAAAGTAGGGTGGCTTAAAAGCAACTATAAAATGGTCATATAATTTTAAGGAATGAAGATTTTTGAGATTGGATTGCGCCATCCTTCATCAATTGAAGGAGCTAATTGATGAGGGGTGGTTTTAAATTGTGGGCCCCCTGAAAGGGGCAACTCGCGGGGTAGGTGACCCCTCTATTTCCACCCCCTGAGGAACTAGGAATTTTGCAACCCCTCCAAAACAAGATGCCCCCTCAATTAATTATGGACCCGTGTTCCATCATTTTTCGAAATTCGATCTCAAACTCGACTTATTCGGAGCCGCTCCTTTTTTCCTATTTTAACACCCTGTATTTTTAAAATGAAAATTTGTTACGTTTCTAATGAGTGATTAAATGTATTCAATTGTGTAGCTAATATAACGTATTTATTACACATTTAACTCTACAATGCCCTTATGATCAATATATGAAACGAGAGGGGTCGTCAAATAGAGTTTTTGAGATAACCCACCCTGAGGGGTCAAGTCCAAACGTTAAAACTTTTCGGGGGCACGAAATCCTAACTTTGACTAAAGCGTCCAAGTCGTATTTTTTTCTGAGAAGGGCTTGCTTTTTGTAGTATTTCAGACTCCAAGTTTTTTATATTCTAATTTCTCAGGGTGGAGTAATGGTTTTTTGAAAATGGGTCCACATCGAACTTTCACCTTCGATAAATCGAAAACTAAAAACGATATCAACCTTCGATTTGCGCCAAAAGTCTTAGGATTTTATGCCCTCTGAAATGGATGTATCACAAGGTAGAGGGTGCCTTTTGAAAATTTCGAGTATTGAGTCGGTTAAAGGGGGGCCCCAGAATTTTGACCCCTTCAAAAGGTAGTTCGTTTTAAGCTGTACACATCCCTTAAGTTTGGTTTTTTTTTTTTTATCTGCAGCCATTCAAAAGTTATGGAGGGGTGCCGGGACTTTTAACCCCTCCTGCATACACACCCTACATATAAAATATCATGCATGCTTGGGACAAGCCCAGTGGCTATTAAATAAGTATAAAATACATCTATTATTTTCAATTCAGTCATGTATTTACAACAAATTTTTGTCTATTCAAAACCATATTAAATAGTACTTTTTCTCACGTATTTTTGATAATAAGGAGCGCTTATGAATATGTATTAGTAATTTCACACTTGACTTCACTTCACTTAACATCCAACTCGGGAGCCTACTATTGTTAGCCACATGCATGCATGCATTACTGCATGCATCCACCACAATTCCTCCTGCAGCACACTGCATGATGAATCTCACCCTCCCTGGCTTCTGGAAGGGACCACACGAGGTTCTCCTAAATCAGTGTCTCGCAGGCAACAGTGGCAGTGCCCATCCAAATTTTTAAAAAGAAACTTGAAAGCGATTTTTTTTTCTTAAAAAATCTCTGTAAACAAGAGTAGCATGCAGCCAACTGTGCTCCTGCGAGCTCTTCTTTGTAGACAGGTAAGATGCCTTCGTTTACAATCTGAACAATGAAGGACAGCTTCCAACAGCTCAGTTGATGATACGCTTTTCGGAACCAGGCTTGAGTTACCAAGAAGAACAGCTCCAAAGATAGTTCTTTGAATCTCAAAATTACAAAACAAATTCAAACAAAAATTATAAAAATGATAAAAGAAACCAGAGTTTCAGTAAAAGGACAAAACTGAGCTAAGATCGACTTACTGTTCAGAAGGTAGAAAAAAAGAATTTGGAAATCGATGCCATTCCTTTCCAACACAGACGTTGATGCTCTGTCCAGATGGTACAGTCATAGCATTGTCAGCATGAATGCCGCTCAGCTCCATATAAGTGTCAATAGGAGCATGGTAGCCTACATTCAAAAAAGAACCAGAAAATTAATGACATAAGACATTCTTAACCCTTTTGAGCCTACCTCAGAGGGGGTGAATTTTTAATATATCCCAGTTTTTGTTTTGTTTTTTTTTTCAGGATAAAGAGCTAATTTCAAAAAATCACTTCCAGAGTGTCTAGTATTTTTCAATTTTAAAATTCCCCAACATTTCCCTGATTATTCCTGACTTGTGAAAAAATATTCCCTGACTCGCGGCGTGAATTCCTTATCAATATTTTTCGATTTCCCTGATTCGCGGCATACTATCAATATTGTGAAAACTTTTTTTGGCCGGCAAAACTTTTCTACACAAACTTTGGCCGGCCGTCATTCAAATACCGTAGCAGACAACGATTTCCAATCTACATCAAACCTCGTATTTGGTGGCCTTGGAAGCAATAAGTCCTGCACTCAAATTTCGAGATAATCCAAACTTTGGCCGGCCGTCATTCGAATGCCAAGGCAGAGAACGAATTCAAATCTACGTAAAAACTCGTTTTTTTTCACGGGCTTACAAACGAGTATGTGGTCGGGGGGTGTTGGATCAACTGTCCTTTATTGGTAGCCTTCAAAGCAAAAAGTCGAGATCTCAAATTTCGAGATAAACCAAACTTTGGCCGGCCGTCATTCAAATGCCGAGGAAGAGAACGAATTCCAATCTACATCAAAACGCGGCTTTTTTCACGGGCTTTCAAACGAGTATATGGTCGGCGGATGTTGGATCAAGTGCTCTTCATTGGTGGCCTTCAAAGCAAGAAGTCTTGCACTCAAATTTCGATATACACCAAACATTGGCCGGTCGTCATACGAATACCGTAGCAGACAACAAATTCCAATCTAAATCAAAACTCTTCTTTTTTTAGGGGCTTTCAAACGAGTATGTGGTCGGGGGGTGTTGGACCCACTGTTCTTTATTGGTGGCCTTGGAAGGTATAGGTCCTGCCCTCAAGAGTTGAGATAAACCAAACTTCGGCCGGCCGTCATTCGAATACCGTAGCACCACGGCAGAGGTTTTTCGGGGGAAATGAATTTTTTCTGTTCTTGTTTGGTGCACCACAATCGCGGTTTGTCGATATCACGTAAACATATGCTCAAAACTGAATGGCCCCCTTCTCGAAGTACGCCAAAGAGGAAACAAGAGTCGCAGCTGCATTGAGAGCTAGCGTGGTCAATGCTGATAAGAGTCGACTTCTGATTGGCTGAAAATGGAGAGAAATCGTGGGTACAATATTTTTCTGGGACCATGGAAATTAACACGGGGTATTCGTTCCGGGCCATTCACTTCGAAACCGGTGTAAAATTCACGTGTCGCAAATTAATACGAGTCGATGAAGCAGAATTTTCTCAACACATTGATAGGTCATAACTACCAGTTTATTAAAAATTCGGAGAGACTGTCTCAGTTGTACATATAATAGGGAGTTATTCAACACTGGCCAAGCATGAAAACACACTATTATTTGTACTTTTCAACTGAGAAAGTATCTTCGAATTTTCAATAAACTGGTGGTTATTATAACCTATCAATGTGCTGAACAAATTCTGCTAAATTGAATCCTATTAATTGCGACGGGTCAATTTAGCACAGGTTTCGAGGTGAATGGCCCGGAACGAAAACCCCGTACTATTTTCCATGTGGCCAAAAAAAGTTTGGACCCACGCTTCAGTCAATCAGAGGTCAGCCCGAGTTTCCGATCCCTTATCTGCGTTGACCAAGCAGGCCTTCTATTCAATTGCGACTCTTCTTTACTCTTTGCACCACACAGTTTATTTTGACTCGTAATTTTTCGTGAACCCCGCCGAACCTTACTTTTTAGCAAAATCCTTGAAGTACACCTAGATATGCACCTAGAAATGTAAATTCAGTCATTTAAAAATTGATGTAAATTGGAAAAAGAGAAGTTTTAGGTTCACGGTGGCGGGAATCGAACCTGGGTCCCCACGTCCGACGAGCGATTACCGTACCACTGCGCCATCTGGATCGGTTGAAATGCGCGGTCAATCGTTACGTATATAAGCATACCGTTCTGGCGCTGAGCAACGATAGCCACCGATTGGTGAAAAGTCGAATATAACCGCCGAATGAAACCCGGTCTTACCTTGTCACCTGATTGCAAAACTCGTTATTTGCTGACCAGGTTTATTCTCGGTACCTCCGGCCGGCCCGGCGGCGCGATGTGATGGGCAACGTCGCGTCACTGCCGATCGCATACGACCGCGCTGCAGCAGTCAACGTGTTAATTGACTGATAGTACCAAGGTTTATACCTGAATAATGGAGAACGGCATCAGTGTGGCATCATGAGTGCCGAGACATTGCTTGCGAGAGTTCCTATTGGTTTCGGTGGTATTCAGAATTAAATACATCATGGAATACATCAAGCCGCCACATTGCATCATATTGTGAAAATCTTCCTGGTTCTCGAGGACTTAATTTATATTATTGTGTCGTGTTAATCATGGGCAAAGCGTGTAAGGTGTCAGAAAACAGCGCTCAAGAATAAATAACAACGAAGAGTACTAGAAGCGCAAGACTGAAAAAGTGAAAACGCTGTGTTGCAATGAAAATGGGCAATTTGCGAGAGACAAACACATTTTCCCGGTTTTAGAACCTTTTTCCCTGACAATATGATGATTCCCTAGTTTTCCCTGTTTTCCTTCCTGTAGACACCCTGATGTCTGATTTTGGAGCATCTCACAAAATAGCTGCTCCAAAGGAAGAGAGTTGAAGAAAGAGGATCGAGCGAGGAGAATATAGTGAGGGAGTAATCAGGAATGCCGTACCAACCTTTGCACAGGGCAAATATGCGAGACAGGCTGAATAGTATGAATATAACCACTGCTGGAGCCCAGAGGTATAAAGTGTGCTTCAGGTAGTGCGAGCCAGAATTGATTATGAATCGGAACCACAACTTTTGAATTGTATCCAGACCAATGGCGCCACAAAGACAAACTATTGGATAAATTGGAAATAAGAATCTTTCTTCCTGCAGACAAACAAAAAGCTAGACATCTATATGGAATTTCCACAAGGTTTTAAAAAACCATACAAGATTTGTTAACTCCAAAAATCATTACAGGCACTAAAACAACAGTCCAAAGAATGGAATAAAATACTGACTTCATCACTTGAAAATAAAGGTATCTTGCCTTCAAAAACTGATAGATGCATTTTTAAAAACTCAGCAGGTACTTTATTTTGGGCTTTCTTGGAGATGAAGGAATTCTTATGGGAGATGATGATAATGAAATAAATGATCTTTTAGAACCATTAGCATCAGAATTTGAGAGAAGAAAATGTTCAGAAATCGATTCTTTCTTAGGTATCAAGAAGAAAAAGTAATTTTGTTTTGGGGGCGCCCCTCAGGAGCCCAAAATTTTGACCCCTCAAAAAGTTGTTTCATTTATATAGGAACATTCCCACAGTTTTTATTCATCCGCATAAATAAAAAAAAAATGGCGCAGCCGTACGAGGACTTTCTGCCAACCCTGTACATGGTAATTACACTATCCAGACACTTACTAGGCACTGGCAAATCTTAAGCATACCTAACCTAACCTAACCTAGCACTCGAATCGCTAGAGAACCAGTTCAAAGTGCCGGTTTGGGGATTGTTATATCATCGGTTTGTTCCAGTTCGAGGTTTGCAAAAGTTAATACTCACAGCTCAAGCGCTTTATTTTACGGTACAAGGAATTTACAAAATGCAGTTTGAGATTAGTTCACGATTCATATAGGCAGGTGGTTTGAATCAGTACGTGGTACGATTGAAACCCCTGCAAGAAACTGACCTTGTGAGGTTGCGCAATGAAAATACCAAACCATAAAAGCATTGGTAAAATGGTCAGGAAAGTAGGTAAGTACCCTTCATTGCGAGATTTACATGGAACAAAAGATTTGACCAAAATCTGTGAAAAAACAAAAACAATGTGTACATGTTGAGGAATGATCACATAGGCATGACAATACAAATAAAATCTGTAAGGAGCGCAACAAATAGCATTCGTTGTGTCCCCAAAGCGAGCTCATGAAGTCCGAGTAAAAGCTGTTTTCAATAAGATCAACATGCAAAAACACGTGCAGTTTTTCAAAAATGAATACATTTTTATGTCATTTAAAATCCAAAGTTTATCAAACAGAAAGCAAGAGGAGGGTTTAAAGATTACGCCAAATTGCTTGAAACAGCAGGCTGAAATGTCTTTAAACTGGAAAATTTGAATTTTACACTAAGAATTCTCCCTAATTTGAAATCATTTATGTACATACTGCAACTAAAAAATTTGAATTTTATATTAAGTTTCCTCCCTAATCTGAAATCATTTATGTACATTTTAAAGTGACTTGCCGTATAATATTATTTTGTTTGAGCATAAGAACTCCTGAAAAAACTCTTTCCTCTCGCAACTCTTGTAGTGACAGTTTCGACGTTTTGCTGGAAATATGGAGTAAAAGTTTTGAATGTTTACGGAGAATTGCCTTTTTGATAAATTTTTGAAAACTATAGTTTTTACACATCATCTTCTGAATGGGAATACTTGAGATCAATTTTTGACAGTTCATTTATGCAACTTTACGCACCCAAAGTGCATTATGCTGCCCCCTGTTGTCACCTAAATCTCGCCCTGATCAAAAACAATATTAAAAATCCGAAGCCTTGTTACCCGGGGAAAGCACTGAAGGAGGAACCCAGGAACAAATAAGTTCATAAGAACTTTTAATAAAAAAAACACAAACAACGAAATACGTAAAGATGGCTTGAGACTTCCGACCCCGACCCGCGACTATTAAGATCGAACTTTGCCGAGACTGGGCCCAAAATGGACCCAGCCCGGACTTTAAAATTTACTTACTTAAAGACATAAAATAAAGCACACTACAACACGTCTACCTCTTTAAGAGCGGAGCAACTCGAATGCTCTCTCGCTCATGACCCAGCACTCACCAGCGAGGACGCCACCGAACTCCTCCCTCCTGATTGGTCTCCAGTCAAAGGAGGGAAATTTGAAATAGAGGAAAGGAACGGAGTTAAATGGCTTAGCCATGTAACCACGCTACAGCCTCTAACACCATTGATAAAGAGGCGTAGCAGAGCAAACTAGTGAAAAGCATGCTCTTACCCTGAGATTGAGATCCAGATATAATGAATTTTACACGTAAAATTACCTCGGGACACTAATTTACATGACCTTTGGATCAGAATGGTGGTAGCTATTCCAAAAAAAAAACCATCAAAAGCTCAAAAGGAGGGCATTTTCGGACACATGTTTATAAGACAAAAAAGTATTATTTTGAGCTCAAGAATACGTGGTTACAAAGACGACGTATGTTTCTGATACACCCTGTTGATTACTGCTACCATTGCGGTTTTGCTGCGACTTAGAAAAATTCACTAATTGCTAACCTTACAACCTAATTCATGAGTTTTAAAATATATATCAACTCACCAATCCGATCGGAGCAAAGCAAGCCAAAGGAAAAACAACATTAAAATTCAAAAGGCAGTTGATGAAGTAGAAATACCATGGTTCTGTTCCATATAACGTTGGTCCATGAGATGAGAAAATGTTGTACAAAATTAAATTCAACTGCGTGAATGTGAATTTGCCGTAAAACTGAGCATCTATAAACACCTGCATTGGCTGCAACAGTAAAGGGAAAACTGACAAATCAAAATAAAACCATTCATGACCCCTTATTTTCCCAAGTTCTTAAACAGGATGCAAAAAAACTGTATGTAGTTACTTTTGAGGTAAAAATAATATTTTTTCCCTCGAAACATGTGTCTAGAAGAGCCCCCTTTTCGACCTATAGCCCCCATGATTTTGTAAAGTCTGTGGTTCTTTTGGAATAGCGTCCACAATTATGAGCCAAATGTCATAAAAATTGGTTTTCCGAGGTATTCTCATGCGCCAAAATTCATTGATAACCTTAAAAAATTCAGAAAGTAAGTTTGACTGTACTTTACAGATAATATCGTACCTTTAACTCCGCAAATTTTAAGTTACGGACAAAAAAGTTGATAAACAATTACTGAAATCCAATGGGAAAAGCCCTTAAAAATAATTAGTCACTTGCATTTTTTCCATGCGCCACGTTTTAAGCCAGATAGTTGCAGCGCAATGTGCAAGTCAGAGCTTTTGCTATGATAGGCGGCAGTAAGTATGCAACCCTACTACTTTTAGGGGCACCCGCCAAAGCAAATAGCGCTGACTTTTCCACACTGCGCAGCAAGTATCTGGCTTAAAACATGGCGTACGGAGAAAATGCAAGACACTAAACATATTTTTAAAGGGATTTCGTAATAGATTTCAGGAATTTTTGTCCGTGACTTAAAATTTGCGCCATTAAAGATACAAGATTACCAGAAAAGTACGGTCAGACTTAATTTCTGAATTTATTGGGGTCATTAATTAATTTTGCACAGCATAGACCTTAGGAAACCAATTTTCATGACAATTGGCTCGTAGTTTGTGGAAGCTATTTCAAAAGAAACACAGATTTTACAAAACTTTGGGGGGCTCTAGCTCGAAAGGGGGGCTTTTGCGGACACAAGTTTCGAGAAAAAAGTTTTTTGTTTTTTGTTTTTTCCCCCCTCTAGAACACGCCCTGAAAGTAACTACATATTGGAGTGAAAACCGGTTCTTTTCAAAACTCGAAACGTAAGAGCAAAATGAAAGATGTTTCAGGTGATAAGGATCACGGAAAGTTCAAGTTTTCTCAAAAATTTTGGCGTTTGAGTTTCGCGCTTTGAAATAGAAATTTCGACTTTCGAAACTCTGTGATTTTCGTAAGGTCTTCAAAAGCATTCGGTACGTGAAATTCTGTCTACATGTGCCATAAAATAGCATTTATTTACTCCTACACATGTTTTCTTTGCTTGGTTATCACAAACTTTGCGGCGGGATGTTCGCACAGTGAGCATAAAATTTTAAAATTTTCACCAAAATTGAGATATTTTTTCACGAGAGCAGCCAATTTTCATTGCGTTTAGCAACCATGTGTACTTGGAAAATTCCAATACCAAAGGCAAAATATTATTCTATTTTACACTTTGAAATGTTATTTATACTCGAAAGTTATTGAATTTGACCTAAAAAGGTCCCGACAAGAGAAGAAAATGCTTCTATTTCGAAGTGTTGCACTGGAATTAGATGAGGTCCATACACTTCATAAGCAAGAGGAATACTGATTATAAGTGAAAGGTTATAAGTAAATAGGTATAAGTGAATTGGTTGTAATGTCAGGTGTTCAATATTGCAGCTTTTGGCACGTTTTGACAAACAAATATAATGTAATTATTCGTGGAAAGAAAACCCGACTCGGAACTCACCGTGAGAAGGTGGCTGCAAATCGAGTTCTACCAGCCACTCAAACCAACCAACCAAGCAACCAAATATCCTCGAATTTTGTATCCGAAGTAAAAAACGTAGATTGTAGAATATTGAAAAAAAAACGAGGTCAAAGATTTAAGGAATTCTTATTTGCCAGGGTACTTAGCTTCACACCTTCAGGACTTTAGTTGAAAAAGTATTCTTTTGTTTTGAAATGTCATTTGCCCTGAACTGGGGGTCCCAGAGAATTGAAACGTGATGGGTTTGTTTCTCTTTAAAAAACCTTTCATTTTCCGTCATCGCCGTTTTTCTAGGACGTTTTCATCGCGAGAAATAAATAGAGGGGCAAGTGCATTTCACAAACGTTGACCCCCCCCCCCTCCACCAATAACTTTTGAACGAGGGGAGGTGAGTTAAGAATCGCGGTTTGCTCTATTTTTCATCATTTGAAAAAATGAAGTTGCCTCCCAAATACCTCCCAAAAAGGGCCCCCTCAAAAATTTTTGGAGCTAAAAAGAAACATTGGATAAAATAAGAGTGGCCGTGTT
This sequence comes from Trialeurodes vaporariorum, assembly GCA_011764245.1. Lineage (NCBI taxonomy): Eukaryota > Metazoa > Arthropoda > Insecta > Hemiptera > Aleyrodidae > Trialeurodes > Trialeurodes vaporariorum. The sequence goes on along the minus strand of VMOF01000111.1, from coordinate 60,834,753 downwards.
TTAGCGATTTTGGTAAAAATAAACCGTTCAAAAGTTCAGAGGGGGGGGGGAGTTTGGAGACACCCTGCATAGTTTTGTTACATCCTGTATAACATAGATTTCTAAGTGGAGTCTCTGCAACCTTGATCTCTAGTTCCTCAACTTCCGAACATGTTTCCTGTTATTTCTTTCTAAACTGAGTTCATGAGGTATACTCAAAGGCACAAGGGGGGGGGGAGGCGTTTTCCCTCCGAGGTTGCCTTCAACGAAAGTTAAATGAAAAGTTGATGGACCTCTCTGACCTTTTTGGAAGCTTAAAGTAGGGCATGAATGTAGTCATTTAAGGCCAAAGAGAAAACATGTTCTTCGAGCTGCTTGAGAAACAGGTACGTAGATTATCTAGTCTGTTGCAAACATCCTAGTGAAAATCAAAATGATAATTTTTTTCTTTTGGCCAAACCTAACTTAAGATACGTCGTTTGAAAGGGTATACAATTCTGAGACTTCTGACAGAAACCGAAAGTCAATATTGTTTTTCGTTATCGATACATCGAAGGTCACAGTTCGATTTGGACCCATTTTCAGAAATCCATTACTCGTTTTTGAGGAGTCAGATTTCTTTAAAAACTAGGAGACTAAAACACTCTAAAAAGCAAGCCTTCTTCAGCAGTTAAAAAAAAAAAAAAAAAAAAAAAAAAAAAAAAAAAAAAAAAAAAACCAACAACTTTAACATAAATGTAGTCAAAATTTGGTTTTAAAGCCACCAAAAATGTTTTCTTATTTTTGCTCCCCAGGAAACTATCAGAAAAATGTTGATGGTTGAGGCTAGGGTGATTCCTAGAGTTTGGAAACTTTCGCGACCACGAAATACCGCAAATTTTTTAAAACGGTAGCATAATGTTCCAACCCTCACAGAAGTACCGTGAGTTACTCCTCACAGGAGTACCGTTAAATCAGCGCTACAACGTGAAATAACAGCAAAATTGCGGGAAAAATTACGAATTTCACAAAAGTAACCGCGAAATAACCGCAAAAGAACCGCGAAATAACCGCAAAAGAACCGCGAAATCAACAATTCGGCAAAATCTGATGCTGTAGCACATGAAAATGCCGTCTTTTTGAGGTAAAACTTGTCCTTTTTTTCTAAGGGAAGGTTGGCCGGTGTTCATGTAAGCAGACAGACGTATGTATTTAGAATTAAAATAATCCTCTGATAGATGCCTCGAAATAAAAAAATATTTAAAAATTGCCGCAAAAAACCATTCACTTGATGTTGACCTTAAAAAACGCAAAAAGCGCGTCGAAAAATAACATCGAAATCAGCTTAAAATAACCTCGAGATCAGCAAAAAATAACATCAAAATTTGGAAAAAATAATACCGAAATTTTCAAAACTCTAGTAATTACCCACCGATGGACCTCTGAATGGCCTTTTTCTCTTTGAATTGACTTAAAGAATAAGAAAACCCCACCAGATCTAACTTCCAAACACTTTTGATTTTTTTGGGACACCCTAAAGACTATCCTATCTGATGACCAATGACAGCCCCGCCCGCCGCAATATTGAGAAATCGATGTTGGACCTTCATTTGTTTTTATTGTTTCACTTTTTTTTACATCAAACATGTTTGGACCAATCTTGTCACAGGTAAAAATCGTACATTCTACTGCCGTGATTATTTACAATTTTTCAGTTTAGATATCTTAAAAACTGCGTTGATTAGAAACTTGATGTTCAATGTTTTCCGGGAGGACCTTCCAACCCCCAAGAAGGATTGATACAAAAAGTAGATCCCAAGCTTCCAAAATTCTCTCGACACCCCTGGAAGTTACAGGGGTGTTTCTGGACTTTTAGTTTCTGGACTTTTAAAATTTCTTGTTCTCAGTAAAATCTTGTAAAAAAGTAAATCAAAGACAAAATAAAAATCCATCAGAAGCTAATCAATTAATCTGATTAAGCTGATAATCACTATTACAATATAGAATGGTACTAGATCAATTTGAATGAAATTAGGATGAGTTCATGAGGCAATAATGGCTAAATTGAATCAAAGCACTCCACCTGCTTTTAAAAAGAGGCAATGGCTTACTTTTGATTTTGACCCTGTTGAACATCCTTTTCTCAGGCAAACCACACTTTCACGAATGGAATGCTAGCCCAAACTCACCACAAAAACAATAATAGAAATAAGACTCCATGTGGTAAAAGTCAGAAAATCCTTCTTCAAAAAGAGCATGTCAATGGCAATAGGTATCCTGAAAAAAAAAACATACAAAATTAGACTGCGTGTAAAATTGAAAATGCGAAAAATTGACCTAACCTAACCAAAATGCTGCATTAAGAGTCAGGTCACGTTTCAACTATCAAAACTGTTCCACTTGAATTCATTTTGATAGTTAAAGCAAAATTAAATAGCAGCAGCTCGTGCTTGCTAATCACATTAGGAAAAAAGTGGGGGGGGGCTGGAGTAGGTACCTCAATTTTGGGTCCAATATTGTTTTCAAGGGAATTTTTTTCAAGAAACACTGAGGCACGATATTGCTGAAACACATGGGTTTTTGAGGGAAGAAAAAACATTGTGATTCGTGCTGATCAATCGAATAGATCGATAATAATCTATGGTAATTCGTAAATGGAAAAAAATTAATGACTTAATGAATGAGGATACTTATAAAGCGATTACAAACATAGCTTAGTCCCTGCACAGATGGGAAATAACAACATCATTGTCAAATATTGGCTAAAAAAGGAAACATAAATCGGAGGAAGAAGCCAAAGATCTATGGCTTAAATATGCTGTAGTGTCTAGAATTTATGAACTCACTGAAATTCAGGAGGGAAAGATCGAAGGGAATACTAAAGAGCCATTTTCCACTTGATTTATCTCAAAGCCTACAGGAAACACCATGAGGTCGAACAAATTGTGCAAAAATTTAGAAAACACAAGAGAAATACTAACCCGATTAAGGCTGCAAATGGCCAGCTGAATAAAGCAGAGCATGCTGTGGCAAGAATAGCACGTTTGTATTTCCTCTGATGCCATGAACCAAACGAAACAGCAGTCATATGCCTGAAAGACAGAATCATTTTTAAAACCAATCCACATCAAATATATGGGTGGATTTCAGCTAATGGGAGAAAAGAGGGTTTTGAGCTGCCTGTCAGTCAATTCATCGTATTTTCATTCAAGTTTTGATTTTTTGGATAGAAAAAGTTCATAAGTGCTACAAAAAATTCGAGAGAGTGTTTGAATAACTCTGAATATGTTTCTTACCCTGTTTTATAGTCAAAATGTCAGTCTGGTGACGTGTAATTTAGGGGAAGTTGACCTTTCAAACTATCACACAAAAAACCCAGGCTTCTTTTCAGCCTTGTATCACGTGAGACCAAATCTGGACTGCATAATCTTTTAGAAAATAAGATTTTAATCGAATGGATTGAGCATTATATATTTCAAGTTGAAGCTCAAAGTGTGTAACTCAGTTTTTGGTCAGTCTGGTGACGCAGTGCATTTTCCTTCGTGACCAAACTTCAGGTAGCCCTAGCGGGCTCATTAGGAAAAATATTTGGAGTAGAAGGAGTACCAAGCCGGCACGTACTTGGTAAGTCATCATAATTCTTTTATTTTAGACGAGATTTCACATTGTTTACTGATTTTTGGAGTGTCACACTTATTCACTGTCAGTCTGGTGACGGCTTTTTGTCTCAGAACGTGTGACAAAACATGTCCTCAAGCATTTTTTTCCTAAAGTTTTAAGTGCACTCTTAACCTTTTTCCAATGTTTTGTTTCATTATGGTACCATAAATTGGTGGAAAAAATTCGAAATCGGCAAAAGTCAGTCTGGTGACGGTCACCTCAACGGTCAGTCTGGTGACGGTCACCTCAACGGTCAGTCTGGTGACGCCGTAATGGTTGGCAGACTGCGAAGAGGCAAAAAAGAAATGATGAGCAAGAGAAAACTATGCGAAAAGAAAAGAAATGATGAAACATTATGAAAAAATGATTGAGTACACATTTTTTTTTTCTTTGTGTGACAACACGTTTCGAGAAAATGAAAAAACGTCACCAGACTGACAACGGCTTCAACTTTCCCTGAAAACCATCACCAGACTGACATTTGGCACCATATGACAAGATATAAAACATATTTAGAGCTATTCAGAGATATTCATACATCATCATAAATTTTTTCGTGGCAGGTATGAACTTTTTCTATCCAAAAACTCAAACCTGCAATGAAAAGACGGCGGTTTAACAGGCTGGAAGCTCAAAATAATACAAAAATTGCCTAGGAAATGAGCAATACGTCTTGCTAACCCGTAAATTTTGCCTTAAACAACATTGTATTAAAAATGTTCACATTTTTTTGGTAATTGGGTTGTAGGACCTTTGTTAAACATGCATTAATACTACGATAAAGCTGAATTTGATTAAAATATGTGAGAGTAGAAAACGTCACCAGACTGACATCAGAACGTATTTTTCCGTATTAAATCCCGCAGTTCATTTCGAAATCATGGAAAAAGAGCTTTGCACGATATTGTATCGTGCAGATTGGGGTTGCTAGATGATAGAAAATGTTCCTTCATACGATAACATGAGATTCAATTTTAACTTTTTTGAGAACCCGTTTTCTCCCATTAGCTGAAATCCACCCATATGTATGTATACAACGAAAATGGTAGTTCTTAATCAGATGGCTTTTATAGAACTTACTTTGCTCAATATGACTGAAAAGCACCAGTTTTTCATGGCATCAAAGAGTTTCTTGGGAAAACCATTGATGAGAAAATTGAGTACATACTTTACCGACATGGAGTCTTTTAAATGCATGAAAGTTCGTGGTTTGGCTTGTAATCAGCTCTTCTATACTTGCCGTCGGTTGTGGAATCTCAAAGTTCCAGGCTTTGGGTTTGTCCACTGTCCAGGTATGTGATATAGGACAGATAAGATAGTAACGTAATCGCACCGGGTCGTGCGGGAGGCGCGATTTAACTGGAATAAGTTTTTCACCGTTTGTTCACTACGTTGCAACCGATAGACTCGGGATTTGGCGTGCTACGGCAGCTTTATCTAGCGTATTATTTTTCTTTTCACCGAATTAAATTATTGATTTGCGCGATGCTAGGAGCCAAGAGATCGATCCGCGATCGTGAAATCTTTGAAGGAAGAATTCGGTGGGCGCTTTTCGGCATCGGGATGGATCCGTCATAGAGTATACTTGAGCTAATCAAAAGACATTTAAAATGAAGCAATTTCGTATTTTCAGATTTTCCTAAACAAAATGGAGGCCGAAAATCCCCTTCCATAAAACAGCATGTTTCAGAAATCCTGGCCACTCCCATGTATCTCGAGAACGGTGCGGAACTTTTGAATTCTGTAAAAACCGGACATAGGGTTCTTGGGAATCTTGGAGGTAAACTTTCACGTGAGATGGTCCATTTTCCCTTTAAACCCCCCAAAATTCGAGATACCGAATTTTGTAGATCTAACTTTGACATTTGATATTTCGACTTTGAAAACTGGTATCAACCTTCAGTTTGCGCCATACCTACTGCTCACTTTTTCATGCCTTTTCAATCGTTGCATCACTCGATCAGGGGCCGTCCTTCGGGAATTTTGAGATAGCCAATTCAAACAATTTTTGGGGGCGGGGCCCCCAAATTTTCATTTGCTAAATGATAAAGTGTGGTCCATCGTTCAAAAGAAGACGTTCTACTGATTTAGAATCTTCTTTGTTTTCGAAAGAATTCAAATTACAGCTCGAGTAATAAGCCTCTGTACAGTATGTTTCAGAAGTCCTAGCCACCCCCCCCCCCCAATTGTATCTCGAGAACAGTGCGGAATTATGAATTCTGTAAAAACCGGACATAGGGTTTTTGGGAATTTTGGGGATGAACTTTCACGTGAGGGAGTCCATTTTCCTCTAACCCCCTCCCCACCCCCAAAAAATTATAATATGGTTTTTGGCCCCTAACTCAGAATTTTTTCGAATCATGACCCCAACCTTGTGATATATCGTCGGAAAGGGCATGGTGGCTCCCAGCCCCTAGTTTTGCATAGGTTTTCTTCCTCTCTTCTCTTTTTTGCTTTCTTAGCTCTCAACTCACATTCCTGGCTTTGCGACGAAAGTGCCGTTATCTGTTCAATGCCATCTCTGTTGTCTCTGATCTCCACTCTCAAACTTTCTCTTTTCACACTGTTGGGCTTCGGGGGGAAGATTATGCGAGATGTGGTCAATGGCCAATCAGGAGAAGGGACGCTCTTCTTCGGGCGGGCTGGACTGCATCGCGCGGGGTTGAGACGCGTTGGGGCGGGTCAGGTCTTCGTCCGTCTTGTTCTGATTACGGAGAGGTAAGACCGCCTTATAAGAGATGTGAGTATTCTCTAAAACGGGCTCGTCTTTCATGGCCAATGGCCAGTGATTTGTGATTTGTGTTTTAACATCAGCGTCGGTCGGGCGGCACTCCAATTTCTTTTCATTTCAAGCCAAACTGAACCCTGAATGAATATTTCTTTTATTTCAAACGTCTCGTTTCTCGTACTCCGTTTTAATTCTTTCCAATGATTTTCGTATGAAGCTGTTGGAAAGTCAAAAATCTAAGCTGCAACCTGTAGCTCAACGGAGTCAAATGGCACTTGGAAGTTGGGGTCGAGTCGTACATCGATCAAAGGGTAATAAAAGGAACATTTTGGCACAAACCCAAATTCGTTCTGATGCTCCGATTCAGAATGACAGCCATTTGATATTTTGGGGGAAGGGGCCCGCCCACCGCGCCGCCCGCTTCCCTAAAAGAACATTACTGTGTGAAGGGATGCCTCATTTCAAAACTCTTCAAAAAAAAAGCGATTGGCGTAATTTAGAGGTTGTTCAATAGTTTCTTGCCCTTATGACCATACAAGGTTTTTGTCGTTTTTCATCGATACCTACACTCATGCCATGAGATAAAAAACACATTACACAATGCAATAGAACTTATAAGAAGACTGAGTAAAAAAAAAAACAGAACAATACTGACGAAGAGAAAAATAAAAATTGCACACCGAACAATTGTCTCAAACTTACATGGAGAAACTTGAGGGTAAGAAAGCAGTGGAGGAGATGAACAAGGCTGGACTAAATAAAAGGAATAGTAACAATAATCTTCCGACATGAACACCAAATTCCCAACAGACTCCTCTGTGAAAAAGAAACAATGACACCAAACATTAAAACCGGTTGAAAGACCTGAGACGGATTATCATTGGTTTGTTACGGTGAATTCTAAGAACTTCATTAACTACTTCAAAACTCAAACTTTCGTTCTGGTTTTAGACTTGGCCTGTGGGACTACTGAAAACCCTAAACCCTGTGGCTGTGCCTGTGGGTTCAAGGAAAAACCGCCGTGAAGTCTTTAACACTTGTTTTTACTGAATAAAAACAAAAAACAAAAACAAAAAACAAGCAGGAACTGGACTTTGTATTGCCCTGTTGCGACACAAATTAAGTGATATAAAGTGCGACTTTTTCGCGGTTTTTTGCACTCAGATTGCAAACTCCTATTTTTTAAAATAATGACTTCTCAATCAGAAATAATGATTTTTTGAGAATGGGACCATATCAATATTTGAACTTCGATACATCGAAAATTAAAAACGCTATTGACCCCCAGTTTGCGCCAGAAGTCTTAGAATTGTATGTTTTTCCGAACAAGGAATCACAAGATAGGACTTGTCCTTAAAAAAATTTGAGTTGGGGGCAAATCTCTCCCCCTCCAGAGACACCCCCCAAAAATTTCGGATACCTACACCAAGGAGTACTTCCCAGAGAGTCATAAGCATCCACAAAGTATAGTTTTTCTATCTGATATCGGTTCAATAACTAACTGGGGGGGGGGGGGGGTTGCCACACCCTGTGTAAATTGACAATGACTTGTAGGTGAGAGAACTACTGTCGTCACTGATTGTGAGTAACAAACTCTGCAATTTCATTCAGACCCAACCTTTAATTTTTTTTCAGGACACTGAAAAAAAAATCGCAAAATTCGTGTTTCATAGGCGGCCCTGGGCTCACGAGTACTGTTTGATCTTGCCGCGGGGCAAACATTCTTCTTACTAATGCGGGTAGGTGTCCAATATAGCCGTGGCATGGATTTGGATGGGTAGGGCCAAACAATTCCGAACGAAATGTTTGATCAAGGCCGACGGGGGCCACACTCCTCTCGAATATCAGAAGGAATCATCAGAATGAACGCTCATGAAACAAGCAAGAAAATAAAATAAAAAAGGAGGGGAAAATAGAAAAAAAAATCGGAAGAAAAACCATCGATTTTAAAAATTCCCAGAACAACCCAAAAAAACCTATAAAACCCAAAAAAGCCGGGAACCCCCCCCCAAAAACCCGGGTTGTGGCGAACCCGGTTCAGATGGGGACCCCCATTTCAAGACAATTAAAAAGAGGATAACATTCTAAGACTTTCGGCGCGAACTGGAAGTCGGATATCGTTTTTAGTTTTCGATATTTCGACGTTCAAAGTTCAATATAAACCCGTGTTCAAAAATTCGCAACTCCCGTTTAAATGATCCAAATTTAAAAAAAAAAAAAAAAAAAAAACTCGAATCCATGAAGCTCTATAGAGTACAGAGCAAGCACTTTCCAGAAAAAAAAAATACAAATGTTCCGAAAACGTTAATCAAAGGGCGTTTTCGAGCGCCTACATTTTTTGAAATTCTCAGTGGCTGTAAAAGAAAAACGATTTCGAATGTTAAAAAACGCTGAAACATGGGTTCGCTTATTTTAAGGGGTACACCTTTTCAGGGTGTCAAAAATTCTAAGGCCCCCAGGGGGACAGGGGTGGGGGTCACGGCCCCCCTTTGACAATTTCAAATGATAATGTCATAAAATCCTACTGTGTGATACATTGTTAGAAAGGACGTTTCAAGCCAAACATTTTGGCGCAAACTGGAAGTCAATATAGGTTTCCGTTCTCGAGATTTATAAGGTCAAAGATCGATGGTGACCTTCAATATTATTATTTGATTACTGGAATTTGATCAACATCGAACTTTGACCTTTGATATCTCGAGAACAAAAAACGATACCGACTTCCGGTTTGAGTCAAAATGTTTGGACTGAAACGTCCTTTCTAACGATGTATCTTTTCCGTATAAAATAAAGTTATATTATTTATGTTTTTTATAATAATTTTTTTTATTTAATACTCCCTGTAAAAAATAAATATGTGTAATGAATTTCTGAAAAGCCATTATACTCACTTGTAAAGGCATAGTTCACAAAAAGCTGAAGAAAAGGCTAGAATGCACCTCACAAAATAAAATAGAAGAAGTTTGTTGGGCTTCAATAAGAACTCATATAAGTAGACAGGCAAAGTAAAGAAAGATATGAACGAGTAAGATCGAAGGGCATACTTTACATCATACTCCCACGTTTTGAAACCACTTCCAAATATTAGGTAATGACTCTGAAAAATGAAAGGAGACAGTAAGTATTGAGTATTTGTTTCAACCAAACTAAAAAAAAAGAACTGAAACCAAAGTTAGAATTAAGAGAGCACCAGGCATCAAGATAATAGCAGGAAAAATTCTCTGCGAGCTGCCCAGGGCCTGGAAAATCCATCATGAAACTAACGCAAATTATCAATGATGTAATTAGGTCTAGATACATACACTCGAAATGGAAAAAGGCAAAGGTTATGATGATACGAGGGGAGTTCGGTAAGTAAAGATACACAGCCTGTGTATAAAATATGGCGACAGGTATATCATCCAACCAATTATGGAATCGTACCAAATATTCCCTAGAGATGAGCTGTGCACAGTCGGAGGTCTATACACTTTGAGGAATCAGCATTTTAGTACATGGTGTTTGAATTTTCTCCCGTCGGAAAATGCAAAGTTCCGCGTGCAGTCCTCCGCGCATTCTTCACTTTTCAAAATACAGAGTTCGATCTGTTATCCAGTTTTTGGTTACCAGAAGGAAAAATTCGGCGAAAACTAACCAAAAATAGCTCAAGTGTTCTGTGATAACGCAACGAACCAGTAAAATGTTGCCAAATGGTGCCAGGAAGTCGAAACGGGCCAATTGAAATTCATGAAGTTTCCGACAATCCAGCTTTTTAGAGATGATCTTTTAAAGACCTGTTCACGACACACAAGAGAAGAGCTCTCGAAGATCGTACAGCTTGAATCGTATACTACTATGAATATTTTTATGAACATGTTTGATAAATTCGTATGTTTCAATAGTCGGTTGCCTGCTTCGCGCTTCATCATTAATTTCATAAGCCCGCAGCCGCCAAAGCGGCATCTGCCGGCCGGCCCTCGTTGAGTTCTCGGCATAATTTGGCAACATTTTACCGGTTCGGCACTTTGTCACCGTATTTGTATGCTATTTTCCGAGAAATTACCGCCGAATTATCACTTCTGGTAACCAAAAAACGGATTACAGATTGCACTCCGCACTTTGAAAACTTGCGAATGTATTGAGCACCGCACGCGGAACTTTACATTTTTGGGCGGGAGAAAATTCAAACACTATGGCACTATTTTGATTTCTCAAAAAGTAATGATCCAATAAACCTCCTACTGTGCACAGCTCATCTTTAGGGTTTATCAGATAAGATTTCTTCGTTCGTTGGTAAATGTCTGTCGCCATATTTTAAACAGAGGCATTGTATCTTCACTTTCCGAACTCCCCTCGTACAAAAATCAGGTAAGCCCCAAATGAAGCCAGCCCGGTCTTACAGACCTATTTCCAAGATACTTCCGATGAAAATTTTGAAAGACTTTATATAAAAAGGTTGAGAGAAATTATAATCAACTGAGGATGAGACATTATACCTCCCGTACAACTTGGGTTTAGAGAAAAGCACTGTTTGACAAAAGAGCAGTTGTATTGAGTTACCCATTTTATTGGAGATACTACTGTAAATGAAGAATACTGTGTAACTGTATTTCTTTATCAGTCGCAGGCATTTCATAAGGTTTAGCATGACGGCTTTATTCATGAACTAAACGCTTCCCTGCCTAAAAATCACGTACAATTAATAAAATCATATTTAAGCGAGTGAAAGTTTCGAGTGAGGTACGAGGATTCGTAAGACCACTTTTAAGGACAGATAAGCTGGGGTTCCCCAAGTAATTATCAGTCTAAGGATCCCTCTTATACTCTTTGTACACCAGTGATATTTCCAAACATGAAAGAGACAGAAAAATTGGAAATTCTTGCTGATGATAAAGTTTTAATGGCAAAATCAGAAAGCCAGTTTCATGCCACAAACATTGTACACGTAGTATTTTCGGGATTATTCGATTTAAGAAATAACAATGATTGATAACGCACCATTACTTTTTTACAAGATGATATAATCATTCTTGCATACGCGACATCACTATGAGATTAATAGATCATACGACTCATAATATGAGTTAATAATATGAACGACAACGAGACATGATTACAAGAAGAAGAGACACACGTTTGACGGATAGCAAAGGAACAAGAAAGTATATTGTAGAACTGCTGGCTAGGACAGCCTCCACCAGCATAGGCATGACAGGGTGCCACAAACGGCAACAACAAAATACGCTACCAACCTAGGATAAATATTAATACATTTCACACTCCCCCCCAGTTCTACAATCTACAAAAGTTCTACAAATTATACAATAAAAATCATCACAGTTTCAATTTTCAAATCATCACAGTTTCAATTATCAATAATTTAAAAACACAATTAAAAATTTAAAAACACACTTAAACTAATATCACAACACACAACTTAGGCAAGAAAGCATAAAATTTAGCCTTCGACAAACTTTTGGTATAAATGTCTGCAACCTGTCTATCGGTGGGAACATAAACTAATTTAAGCATTTTATTAGAAAATTCATTACGAACAAAATGGTATTTTATATCTACATGTTTGCTCCTCTTTGAATCCCAAGTTTTAACCATCTGTATACACGATTGATTATCCTCAAATATAACAGGTAAAAGTTCAAAATCAAAAACCTCCTGCAACAACTGTTTCAAGAATTTTAATTCTCTAACACAATCACTCAAGGCGACATATTCAGACTCACAACTAGAAAGAGAAATGTTGGACTGTTTTTTACTGGTCCAAAAAACATTATTTTCAAAAAGATTAATCTGGAAACCAGTAACACTTTTTCTATCCTGAGCATCGCTCGCAAAGTCAGAATCGACATAAGCTTCTAAAATATTTCCTTTACCGTCAGATTTTTTAAAAATTAAACCGTAATTGATAGTTTCTTTAATGTATCTTAGAACGTTTTTCAAATGCACCCAATGTTCCTGAGTATAATTACTTTGAAACCTGGAAAAATAATTAACAGTGTAACACAAATCAGGCCTAGTGGCTAACATAATATACATTAAAGAACCTAACAATTCTCGGTACGGCAAATTAGAAACATCTGAATTATCATTAGAAGGATTCACAAACAAATTGGGTAACATTGGTAATGGAGCAGGTTTGCAATTAAACATATTAAATTTTTCTAAAACACTTATCATTGCATCTTTTTGGGAAAACTTAATTTCATTATTTGCGATAGAGATTTCGATACCTAAAAACATGAACTTCGAATTACATTTAAAAATATTCATCTTAAATTGTTTGACTAATTTTGATTTAATATCCTCAGTATTTTCTGATGAAACTAATAAAAAATCATCTACATAAATTAACAGATAAGTCTTACCTTTAAAAAACAGACATGGATCGACATTTGATCGTTTAAAACCTAGACTAATTAAAAAACCAGACAATTTTTCATTCCAGCATTTAGACGATTGCTTGAGGCCATATAACGACTTCTTGAGTTTACACACCATATTATCAGGTATAATTGCACCTTCTGGAGCTTGCATAAAAACTTCTTCATGTAATTCTCCATTTAAAAACGCAGACTTGACATCCAAATATTCGACGCTGTAATTTTTTTCAAGAGCTATCGCTAGCAAAGTCCTGACTGTAACCAGCCTAGCTACAGGTGAGAAAAGGTCTCCAACTTGATCTTGCATGAAACCCTTCGCAACTAGACGAGCCTTCTTTATAATCTTTCCATCCACCTCCTTTTCAGCAAACACCCATCGGGAACCAATGATCTTCTTACCCGCTAACCTTTCTCGTTCAACAAGAGACCAAGTATCATTGTCCCTAAGAGCATCCAACTCAGCTTTCACAGCTTTCTCCCATCCAGTTTGAATAGCTTCTTTGAAAGTTTTTGGTGGGGTCGAGGATGATGCACTGAGCGCTACTGCAGCGTTCAGGACAAAATCTTCAAATCTCTCCGGAACTTTCTTCTTTCTCGAACTTCTTCTGAGAATAAATTGGACATCCTCTTGACTGTCATCACCTGAGCTTACTTGATCTTCTGAAACATTCGATGGATTTTCCTCAGCGGTATCTTCTTCAGCTGTCTCAAACGTTTCTTCATCATTTGATAAAATTTCTTGATTATTTCCATCCTTCATTTCTGCACTATCATCTTGTACATCTACTTCCGGAGTGCTTTCGACAGAAATTTTGACTAGATTCATTTCTTCAATGTCATTAAATAAAACATGACGAGATATAGTTATGCTCCTTGACTCTGGATCAAACAATCTGTAATTTCTATCACCGTCATAACCAACAAAAATTAATTTCTTGCTCTTCTTCTGCAATTTGTCTCTACGTTGCTTTGGAATTAAGGCATAGGCAGTACATCCAAACACTCGTGCATGTCCTAAGTATGGTTTACGTTTTGTCCACAATTCATACGGAGTCTTTTCCACCGTTTTGCTATTGGGTGTTCTATTCAGTAAGTACACAGCAGTGTTCATTGCTTCAGCCCACAAGTAAAGAGGCTGATTAGAATCGTGAATCATAGATAAGGCACTTTCACGTAGGGTGCGCATTTCACGCTCAATGCGGCCATTCTGTTCCGGTGTATAGGCTGCTGTAGTTCTATGCGTTATACCTCTTTCTCTTAAAAACGATAATAATCTTTCAGCAACAACTTCTGAACCTTGATCCGATCTTAATTGACGAATTTTTATGCCTTGATTATGGCAGTCTTTGACAAATTGTTGGACAACTTCTACGCAATCACACTTATGAAGAACAAAATGTATTTCACGAAAACCTGAGAAATCATCTTTCAAAACTAGAAAATAACGGAATCCGCTGACTGATGGAACTGGAAAAGGCCCTCCTAAATCACAGTGTATGAGGTCTCCTGGTTCTTCTGCTTTAAAAGCACACCTTTCAAATGAAGCCTTATGCTGTTTGCCATAAACACAACCTTCGCAGAAAAACTTTTTGACTTTATCAAATTTGACACCATCAGATGTGGCAGGAACTTTCTGAAGAAAGGCAGAATTGATATGACCTAATCTATGATGCCATAGTTCATTAGATTTTGAAAAATTGACTTCACTCTTAAGAACAGTTTCAAAACACAAGTAATAAATATTATTAGAATTTTTGACTGCAACAGCAATTAAATTATTCGCTTCATCATAGATTTTGGCTTGCTCATGAATCTTCATAATCTTCATCCCTCGATTAGTTATCACACCTTCTGAACACAAGTTCCTTTTTAAATCAGGTACCAATTTCACGTTTTCTAGTACAATTTCCCGCCATTCACCCTCTACTAGGGCACGCACATTGACATCACCACTCCCGATAATGTCAAGTATGGTATCATCTCCAAGCGTTATTTGATGCTGTTCAGACTGGAAGTTCTCTAAAATATCACGTTGGTAGGTCATATGATAAGAAGCCCCACCATCTAAGATCCATTGAGAATCAACATTACTATCGCATACTGATGTACATAAAGCTGTTTTCTTGAAACTACCTTTTGTATAGGATTGACCACCTGAATCAGATGACGACGTTTTACTATCACTCTGGTTGCCACGATAGGAAGAATATTGATTAGATCCTGTTGCCCTATTATCACTTTGGTTTCTACGATTAAAGTTCTGACTGGAATACTGACTAGATCCGGATGACTTATTATCATTGAAGTTTCGACGATATGAAGAATTGTTATTTTTCTTCCGATATCCTCCCTCGTTGACAACTTTGTACTCTTCGCAATCCCTTGCAATATGTCCATAGTTACTACATTTAAAACATTGAATATTGCTTCGACCTCTGGGTTTATGGGTTACCAGTGCAGTATCCATGCGCTCGGTTAATGTTAAACTTGACTCTTCATCTAAAAGTCTTGATGTTAGATTAGCTAATGTTTGTCTATGAACATCCATGGACAGCCATGCTTGCCTGAACATACGGTACTTAGGGGGTAAGGTTCGGAGAATTTTGGCTATTATCGCAGTTTCACTAACTTCTTCTCCCGCTTCTTTCAATTCTTGAGCAGCGTTCTCTACTTTGCTAATGTACTGAATGATACTTTCATCTCTGCGCATTTCAAGACTGTGAAATCTATCTAAAAGAGTCATTTTATCGAACTCTGATGACTGCTTGTAAATTGTGTCGAGCTTATCCATCGTCTCTTTGGTGTAATCACAATTTTCAACTAATTTTACCTGACCGGTTTCTAAAGTTGAAAGTATCATAAACAGAGCTGCGGCATCATCTCGAATCCACTTCTCCAACGCTTCCTTCTGAGCCTGAGTTGCATCATTACCATCTTCCACTTTAGGCTTTGGACGATCGCCGGTGATATGCCCGTATAGGCCCTTCGCCAATAGAGCTAACCTGATCTGCTTCTTCCATTCGCGGTAGAATTTTCCGTTAAATTTCCTGATCGTGCCGATTTCGACCGTCGATGAATTAGAACTAGCCATAATTCCACGATTTTACTACTTTCGAATTTCACGATTACCGATTACCGACTGATAACGAATGGCGACGAGACAAAGGACTTTCCACGTGATCCGCACAACCACAGAAAAGTTATTTTCGCGATAAATCGGAGAAATTACGCGATTCCGGTATTGAGGCGATCACTGGAGTCTGGGCTCCATAACCTATGAGATTAATAGATCATACGACTCATAATATGAGTTAATAATATGAACGACAACGAGACATGATTACAAGAAGAAGAGACACACGTTTGACGGATAGCAAAGGAACAAGAAAGTATATTGTAGAACTGCTGGCTAGGACAGCCTCCACCAGCATAGGCATGACAGGGTGCCACAAACGGCAACAACAAAATACGCTACCAACCTAGGATAAATATTAATACATTTCACAATCACACGACTATTACACATACTTAACATTGCTGTATGTTCTACACAGAGACAAATAGAGACGGAGCACTACGTTAAAATACATAGGGAAGATTTGAGGCACACTGAATTTTCGGGGATTCAACAAAATAACATGTGAAACAACAGCCAACACCTTGAGAAGTCGCATGGTGTTGAATGGTGACATTCGGAAAACACGGGGGAGGGTGGGCGGGAAGTGAAGAGGAGGGGCTCACCGACGTTGACTGTTGCTTTGTTGAACCCGCGAGAATTCTGAGTGCCTCTGCTGCAGCCAGTTAGTGCTCCGTCTCTATTTGTCTCTGGTTCTACATTAGGCATAACTTGCTACCAACCTAACTACACTGCCCCGCAAAAAACCGGTGTACCTGCTGGCGCGCTTGATCATTCCGCTCGAGAATGCGAAAAAATTACAAAAATTCAAATCGTCATAACTTTTGAACTAAAAGAGCCAAAAATATTTCAAAACACAGGTCGGATGTCTCATACTCTCCAGTTTTTTTAATTAAAGCTCAAATTTTCTTTTGCTCATTTTCACGCCCGTATGAAGAGTTTTTCCAAACCCTCGCATAAACTAGTAGCCTCGTTTATGCGAGAGATCTCAACCCGGGTTCTAGAACCTGGATTCAGCCGAACCCGAGTCGAGTCGGTGAACTCGGGTTGAGATTTTACGCATAACGGCATAAACACCTCGGAGTTCAGAGCCCGGGTTCACGCAGCATCGATGTCACCAAATCGAGCGAAGTTAATCACGCGTCTTAAGGCCCTATTCCACCTGAGACTTTAGTTGCCGGATCTAGCGTCAGCGTCAGGAAGATCAGGTGGAGGAGCGAAGATCCGGGATCTAGCGTCAAGTCGCTAGAAGTAGGATCGAATCCTACTTTTTTGGCTTCTAGTGCAACGTTGAGCTCCCGAGTTTCATCAATATCCCTGTGTCATCTTTAATTCGGCTGAAAACAACCAAGACAACCATCATCCGCGGTTCTTGTTATTATTATTATTACTTTGTTATTATTATTTTCTTGTTATTATGTTATTACGTGAAAAATGACCGACTATTTCGGTAAACAAATGAGTGGTGAGAGGCACCGTTTGCATCGGTGACGCGCGTCAAGTCGCCTAGGTGGAAGGAAGTTTTCAGCTTCTTGACGCTAGATCCGGCGACAAAAGTCTCAGGTGGAATAGGGCCTTTATGCGGTCGCATTTGTCCGTACCGCACCAAGCAGCGCTGCCATTTTCGTCAAAAATGTAAACAAACACAGTGAAGAAGAAAGAAACCCTTTGAACTCGAGCTCAAATACAAAGGCTGTCCAAAAAGTAATGCAACGATTGAGTTTTTGAGCGAACGGAAAAAGCTAGCGAATTTTTGTTCACGGATTCGTGTTGTCGGTGTAGATACCGATAAAATGAGACCTTGTTGAGCTCATTTGGTCAAAAATTGACCGAGATACAGAGCTTTTCCCGAGGGATGTTGCGAAACCGCCTCCAGGATTTTGGGGTACTTTTTGCAAAGAAAAAAAAACGAGTGACGATTAAAAACACGTGTATTAGAAAATTGACAAAAAAGCTTATCATACCATGATGTTTACATTCAATTATTCTTCATCTGAAGACTCCAGACGCCTTTCTTCCTTCTCAAAGTATTTTCCTTCGTGTTTGATGCACAAGCGAAGCCGTTCTTCCCATTTTTCCAGCATGGTCTTTTGGAATTCCTCCGGAGCGAGAGTTTTGAGAATCCGTTGAACTTCAGTCTGAATTTCACCAATGGAGTCGAACCTCTTACCCCTTAAAGCTTTTTTCAGAGTAGGAAAAAGCCAATAATCGCAAGGTGCGAGGTCCGGGCTGTAGGGGGGGGTGGGAGAGGGTGACAATTCCTTTTTTCGCCATGAAATCCTTCGTGAAAGCAGCCGTATGGGGGCGCGCGTTGTCTTGATGGAGAATCCAAGTTTCCTTTAGTTCAGGGCGCTTTTTCGCAATATGCTCACGAAGCGTACCTAAAACTTTGCAATAATAATTCTTATCAACAGTTTGTCCGTTTGGAACGAAATTTTGGTAAATCATTCCTTGCCAGTCAAAAAATGCGATGAGCAGCACCTTTGTTGCTGATTTTTCGTACTGCGAAAAGTACCCCAAAATCCTGGAGGCGGTTTCGCAACATCCCTCGGGAAAAGCTCTGTATCTCGGTCAATTTTTGATCAAATGAGCTCAACAAGGTCTCATTTTATCGGTATCTACACCGACAACACGAATCCGTGAACAAAAATTCGCTAGCTTTTTCCGTTCGCTCAAAAACGCAATCGTTGCATTACTTTTTGGACAGCCTTTGTACATGGGTATTTATGCGCAAACCCGAGTTGGACCCGGGTTGAGTCAACCCATGTTGAGATCTCTCGCATAAACAAGGCTACTGTTTTTTGCAGCACATCTCTAAAAAGTTACTCTAACTTCTCACATCTTTTTTTTTTCCAAACTAGCACAGATGGACAAAACCTAAAACATGCATCAGATTCCTCAGAGTCTGTACTTCCGACTTGGTTACCTCAATTTAGTCTGCAAAACTAATTGTTTTCCGGTCGGGAACTGCACTTTTCCGTGACCATGTAAAGACCGCTTCTGAGCACACAGTTTACACATCCCACTCCAATATGCGAAAATATATTAAAAGTTCAAATCGCCATAACTTTTGAACGAAAAGCGCTAAAAATATTTCAAAAGACAGATCGGATTCCTCATACTCTCTAGTTTTTAATGCTAGAGCTCAAATTTTCTGTCGGTCATTTTTACGACCGTGGTAAGAGTTTCTTCAAACCCTCACGAAAAGTGTTCTTTTGCAGCACATCTCTACAAAAATTACTCTTACTTCTTTGGTCAAAACTAGCATAGACAGACAAAATCTGAAACATGCATCATATTCCAAAATTCTTTAAGGTCGGAAAATGCATTTTTTTGTGCAGCAAAACAACATCTTTCTTAAGGGTTTGGAAAAACTCTTACCTGGGGGGTCAAAATGACCGACGGGAGATTTGAGCCCTAGCATCAAAAACCAGAGAGTATAAGGAATCCGACCGTCGTTTCGAAATATTTTAAGCGCTTTTGGTTCAAAAGTTTACACGATTTTGAACTTTTAACATATTTTCGCGTATTGAGCGGGATAGTACATACACTTAAGAAATGAGTGTTTAAAAGCGGTATTTACAAGGTCACGAAGAGTGTATTTCCCGACCTTAAAAAAATTTTAAGACAAAATTGAGGTAACCAAGTCGAAAGAACATACTTTTAGAAATATGATGTATGTCTCAGATTTTGTTTATCTATGCTAGTTTTGACTAAAGAGATGCTGGTAGTAAGAGTAATTTTCGTAGAGATGTGCTGCAAAAAAACATTTTTCGTTAGGGTTTGGAGTTACTCTTACCATGGGCGTAAAAATGGCCAAAATAAAATTCGAGCTTGACTTCAAAAAACTAATTGTACGAGGAATCCTACCCTTGTTTTTAAATATTTTTAGCTCTTTTAGTTCAAAAGTTATGACGATTTGAACTTTAGTGATTTTTTTCGCATTTCCAAGCGGAATGATCCAGTGCGCCAGGTGCGCCGATTTTTTTGCAGGGCAGTGTACATTTTATTATTTACGAACGTTTCATCTTTTTACTTTCTCACGACTCCTTAACATGGGCAAAAAGCTGATGTCACAGAAACCCACCGAGTGACCCCTCTATCGATTCAGCTTGGCAAATAGAGTCGATCGCCCTCAAGGGTTTTCATATCTTTCGCAACTCGAGCCATTTCACTCCTGGCATCTCATGACTCCTTGACAAGGGCAAAAAGCTGATGTCACAGAAACCCACCGAGTGGCCCCTCTATCGATTCAGCTTGGCAAATGGAGTCGATCGCCCTCAAGGGTTTTCATATCTTTCGCAACTCGAGCCATTTCACTCCTGGCATCTCATGACTCCTTAACAAGGGCAAAAAGCTGATGTCACAGAAACCCACCAAGTGGCCCCTCTATCGATTCAGCTTGGCAAATGGAGTCGATCGCCCTCAAGGGTTTTCATATATTTTGCAACTCGAGCCGTTTCACTCCTACTAATAAAGGTTGAAGTTGTATTGCAAAGGCGCAGAGATTTTCAAGGTTTTTGTTTTATACAGGGTGTTGATTAAAATAGTTTCCATTCGGGTTTTTTCGAAGACGGCCGTGAATTTCAAAAATCGCTGAAACACGTGTAAAATATTTTTGAGGGGGACATCTTTTTCGGGGGTCGCCGTTTTTGTGGCCCCCCTGGGGGGCCCCACGACCCTAAATCCCATACTTCAAATGGGGACCCCCAATTTTTATTTGATATTTGGAAAGATAATAAAATTCTAAGACTTTTGGTGCAAACCGGAAGTCGATATCGTTTTTCGTTTTCGATATGTCGAAGGTCAAAGTTCGATATGGACCCATGTTCAAAAATCTGTAACTCCCCTTTGAATGGTCCGAATTGAAAAAACTTTGGGTCTAAATTGCTCTACAGAGCAAGGTCTTTTCAAAGAAAACCTCGCATTTTCCATAAAAATTATTTTGAGGGGGTTTTTGGGCCCCTAAATTTTTTTGAAAATTTGAAAATTTTAAGAGGCTGTAAAAAAGAAACTACTTCAAATTTCAAGAAACGCTGAGGCACAGTTCCCATTATTTCAAAGGATACACCTTTTCTTGAGGTCGGCGATTTTCAGACCCTACAGGGGCGGCAGGGGTGGGGGTCGAATTCCTCAAAATTTGAATATTTTAAATGATAAGGCCGCAGACCCCTGCTTTGTGATACATCGTTAGAAAGATCGTTACAAGCCGAACATTTTGGCGCAAACCGCGGCTCGGTATCGTTTTTCGTTCTCGATTAATCGAAGGTCAAAGTTTGATATCGTTCATATCATACATTTGGTCGATATCAAACTTTGACCTTCGATTAATCGAGAACGAAAAACGATATCGAGCCGCGGTTTGCGCCAAAATGTTCGGCTTGTAACGATCTTTCTAACGATGCATCACAAAGCAGGGGCTGGGGCGTTATCATTTAAAATTTTCAAATTTTGAGGAATTCGACCCCAACCCCTGCCCCCCTGTAGGGTCTGAAAATCGCCGACCCCAAGAAAAGGTATATCCTTTGAAATAATGGGACCTGTGCCTCAGCGTTTCTAGAATTTGAAGTCGTTTCTTTTTTACAGCCTCTTGAAATTTTCAAATTTTCAAAAAAATTTAGGGGCCCAAAAACCCCCTTAAAATAATTTTTTTGGAAAATGCGAGGTTTCTTTGAAAAGACCTTGCTCTGTAGAGCAATTTAGACACAAAGTTTTTTCAATTCGGACCATTCAAAGGGGAGTTACAGATTTTTGAAGATGGGTCTATATTGAACTTTGACCTTCGACATATCGAAAACGAAAAACGATATCGACTTCCGGTTTGCACCAAAAGTCTTAGAATTTTATTATCTTTCCAAGTATCAAATAAAAATTGGGGTCCCCATTTGAAGTATGGTATTTAGGGTCGTGGCCACAAAAACGGCGCCCCCCTTAAAAAGATGTCCCCCTCAAAAATATTTTACACGTGTTTCAGCGATTTTTGAAATTCGCGGCCGTTTTCGAAAAAACCCGAGTGGAAACTATTTTAATCAACACCCTTATACTTGGCCCACTACTACTCAGTCAATAATGATAATTACAAAATAATTGGATCTCATCATGCCTTATTAGTATAAGGCATGATGAGATCCAATTAGGATAGTTCCTAAAGAATATCCATCCATTAACCATCCATTAACCTCCACCCACGGTGTGAGGAAAGTCCCCTAGTATTACTTAGGAAAAGGGTCCAAATTATTGGATTTGACAAATAAATCTTAAAAAAAAAAATTGGTTTTTTTTTGGAGGGGAGGGGATGATGGGACATTCACTAGCCAAAGAGGGGTTCAGGGGTTATCTTCCTGACAATCTAGGAAATCTTGTGTCTGTTAGGAGAGCTTTTATTTGCCTATCTGCAAAACAGAGGAACAAAACTGAGCAAATTAACTTACAGGTTCCCAGTAGTTAAATGTTTCATCACAGTCTGATATGATACTCCAAATCGCTGAGCAAAACCTTGCTGACAATAAAATTTTGAAAACTGTCTCCGAGCTTGGATACATCACATTGAAGTCTTGAGGTGGTTTGTGGATGACATTCTGTTTCCTGCTGCAAATTTAATGAGAATAAAGGACATGTTTGTTCCAAAGTTTTGAAAGTAAAACTTGGTTTTCCATAGTTTTAAAAAAAAAAAAGGGGTAGATGTTTCAATGCTTCAGGCCTCCTTACATGCTCTAACAGTTTGATCAAATAGTCCCATTGCTGAGCAAATCAAATTGCACACACTGCCAGGACCATACATTATTTGGTCCGAGGTTCTGACATAGAATAAGAAGAGAGACAGAAGCAAAACTGCGACCCGGTTTGGGTCGTGGTGTCATAGCCGACCTGGTTGGTAGTGTGGTCTACCAGCATGTAAACAAAACTAAAGTTATATATATTCAAATATGTTTCCTCAGGCTCAGGCATCGGTTCCGCGCACACGGGATTTTTGAAAAAATTCCTCGCGTACTAACCAGCTAAGCAAAGATAAGCCTATCAGAGCGACCCATTGTCTCTTATGGGAATTTTGCCTCTGTTCCACTTCTTATTCTACAGTTCTGACGTGGAGTGGTGCCTACTTCCAAATTGCATCAAAGCGCATCGGTGAGTCGTTGACTAGCAACTAGTCCAAACTCTGCACTAACCAACCACTCCTGATGCGTTTGGATGAACTTCAGAAGCAGGCACCACAACTTGTTAGAACCCAATACCATGGGCGTGCCATGGTTTCCAGAATGGGGGGGAGGGGGCAAGAATCTTGCCGCTCCTCAAAATTATAAATTTGATCGATGATACTTAAATTAATTTGATAGTAAATATAGTAAATGTTGACCTTTTTTTTTTCTTTTTTTGCTTGTTACACGTTGATTTAGCCGCCCTCGGTGGTTCATTTTGAAATTTGATAACCTTTTTTTTTTTCTTTTTTCGCTTGTTACACAATGATGTTGCCGCCCTCTGATTAATTTTGAAATTTGATAACCTTTTTTTTCTTTTTGCTTATTTTCACCCTGCCCCCCCCCCACGGCACGCCCCTGCCCAATACTCTAGATGCGTCTGCTCTAGACCAGGGGCAAAATAATGTTTGGACCTCACAACTCTCCTCATAGATGTATGGTGTGGACTTATAAGGGGTTATTACCGGTTCAAACCTCTCATAGGCGAACACCAGTCATCTACAAATGACCGCTCCTAAGTGCCGAAAAGTCCAAACATTATTTGGCCCAAGAAAGATGCCGTTAAAAACTAATTGAACACAGAATTACCAGGACAGTGTGGCTGTGGATGGAGGACTTTTTTTGAGATTTTCTTGGTTTTTAGTACTGAAAGTTGGGTTGAATTTTTTGTGCCGATTGCTGACAGGAGCCATTGCAGGAACAAACAAAGCACTTCCTCTAGACTGGAGGAAACATACATATTACAGAGACACCATCACAAAGTTGCAAACTGCAGAAGTTTAAGTAAATAACAATTTACGAAGCACAAGGAAATTTTCCCCACTTTCAAGCGCCACGTAACTCTTTCGCTGCGTTCGTTGATCAAGATTTAAAATCACTTTTGATTAGTAGATTCTAATTCTAAAATAGAAAAATGCCAGTAACCAATTGCAAATTGCAATACTAGTACTCGTCTACTGTCTCTCACAAACGCACAATAATAATATCGACCGAACTCGACATCAATTTTTGGAAATCATAATAAATTAATAATGACAAACAAATAGGGGGCAGCCAATGGGCAGCAATAAAATAAAACACAACAAGTGAGTGGTTCTACAGACATTTGCGCTACCAAAACAAACATAAACTTTAGACATTTTCTCTCAAAAATCTTTGAAAATTTTGTTAGTTGGCCTAGATTTTGATCGCTGACATCGAATTTGATAGCTTTCGGAGCGAATTTTCATTAATTCCTCTTGAATCTAGCTTTCCTAGAACATAACCTCAAATTCATCAAAACACTAAGTTTTTGGGAAAAGTTCACTTCTCAAGAGGAAAAGTGAATGGAAATAGCTTTCAGAGGACTTAGTAATTGCTTTCCAGAGCGTACGGTTGCAATTCTGCACTTTTAACGAAGCTTTTGAGACCTTTTACCTTGTTCAGCTAATAGTAGCGCTCAAAGTCTTAGGTAGCGCAAATGTCTGCAGAACGTAAAATCCAAACACAACACCGGCTGCTTCTTGGAAAAAGTGGGGTTAGGGCATCGAAGCAAAACTCCCATCATAAACATAAATAAACACAAAGACTTCTAAAACTATCTAGACTGGCCGATTTTAGGGCGGAGAAAGTGAAGTGGAAGAGCGGGACACAAAACGCATGTTACTCCTGGCTACGCCACAACCACGATTACAGTATGTGCTAAGACTTTCAGAAATACATTGAAGTAAATGGGAAAATGACTTTTTTTAAAAATTCATTAAAAATACTAAAAAAAATATTTTCCCATAAAACTTGGTACCACTTGAAAGCTCATGATATGAAGACTTCGGTTCTGGCCGGTTTTATCTGTGATTTTTGAACGAAAAACATTCTACAGGGGCTTAAAGTTGAGTACCTGTTTTCTACAGGGTGTTTCATAAAATTGTTTTCTTTGTACCGTTTTTGAATGGTTACAGCTCAAAAAATAAAATTTATGCGATAAATTATTGAGAAACACAATAATTATAAATTTAATCATAACATAGATTATGTCAAATTGAGTATACACGGCTATGTAGGTTGTCTCAGCGGGGTACCGAAACGGTGAAACATCCCGTAGAATCGAGGAAAATTGACCCAACTTTGAGCCTCTGTAGAATGTTTACGATTGAAAAAACGTTATAAAAACCGGCCCGAACCGAAATTTACATACCGGGAGCTTTCAAATGGTACCAAGTTTTGTGAAAAAATATTTTTTTTAGTATTTTTAATTAATTTTTAAAAAAAAGTCATTTTCCCATTTAAATCAATGTATTTCCGAAAATCTCAGCACATACTGTAATCGTGGTTGCCTACCGATCGGCTTCAATGGGCAGGCGTTATGTCCAGTCTAGATATTATTAGAAGTATTTGATTGTTATTCTTGTTATTATGTCTATCAAACTCAGAGGTTATGTCGGTTATGAGGGGTACTAACTTGTATAATTGTAAATAAGTTGTACATGTTGTACCTACTTACCTAATCTAAGATTTACGTCATCAGTTACTTATCATTTACTGGCAATTTTACCAGAGTAAACATAGAATAAAGATTGCTTTTGAGTTTCATTTTTGCACGATTGAAAGGCCAACTAAATCATTTGTTGTATTATCAAGTTGTTTCTACTTACCCGCCCCGAACCGCTCTCGGTCGACTTTGTTTCTACTTTGTACTTTGTATAGCATTTCCTTTTCTTTCCACTCAAAGGAGTTCAAACTGATGAGTCGTCTTTACATTCATCATTTTCAGCCATAGGAGTTTTGAGTTAGTATGTACCATTTAATGATGATTCATTTCACCTTGCCTTTCATTTCTTTTTGTTAATTTAATTTAATCGTATCTTTGTAATTGTTTTTAACGTAACTTTTGGTCAGTTTAAATACCGATTTTTACAGGATGTAAGTAAGTTAAGGGAGGTGAGTTTAGAAACTGCAATATTTTTACCGCATTTTTCAATTCAATAAACTTGCTTTCATTCAGGGCTGCTGAAATGTGTTCAATCAAGTCCTTGGCTTATAACTTGATGAGCTGGTTCCTGTATTGTTGACAGATTCAGTAGAGCAATATATTGTATAGTTTGCTGTCCGAGTAGGGTTACCAACTGGCAATTTGAAAAAGCTGGACTTTCGGCCGCAAAAAGCCGGACATTTCGAAGAAAGGAATTTCGCAAAATTTTCGGCTCTTGAAAGACATAAACTAAGCGTTTTCGTTCGAAATAATCAATGTTAATGTGATTTTCATAAGACTAAGCAACTATATTAAACAAATTTTTAGCATAATGCCTTCCTGTAGTTAACGAATGTGTGATGGAGATGGAGGGGGATCGATGAACAAACAAGTCAGCAACCCCCTTCTAAAAACACCCCTCATTTACACCGAAACATCCGAATGCTAATAGAATGTATACAACTTTTATGAAGTCCTTGCATGCAATTTTTGTTATTTATAGATTCGAAAGGAATTAAGGAATTCGAAACTCTTTCTTTTTTTTTTTTGTCCCTTTTTCCTCCTTTTTTTCCACATTTTCGGGCCTTATATCATTAAACTCAAAAAAGCCGGACATTTTCCGAAATTTCAAAAATCCGGCCGGACAACGGTGCCAAAAGCCGGACGGTTGGTAAGCCTATGTCCGAGAGCCTCTGGTTCCATTTAATTTCCCCATAAGTAGATTTTTGAACGGAAATTTTGACTTTTGAAATAAGAATCTAATGCAGCCTTTTGCAATTATGAATTCTACGCTCTTGGAAATGCTTCGTTATGCCTGGTTCTATGACTGAAACTGCCAAAATCCGTCAGATGTTGCAGAGTAAGCGTTGCATTTGAAGCTAAGGATCGCCCGAAATCCTGCCTATTCCGAAGCAACATCAATAACATTTGGGTGATTCCAACCTCCAAATGCCTTGTTTAAGGTGGTTCCATGGCACGTGACCAAGGGATCGATTTGTCGATGGATTATTGGTCATTTACCGGATTTTATGGAGATTTTCTGTAACAAGGATTCTCAGCACCTGCAGGTAGATCTGACAAAGATATCTGCTAAGTTTGGACGCACGAATCCTCAAAATAAGGACGCAACTATGGGAATTTCCACTATAGTGTTGCGATACAAGAGATCGAACAACGCTTGCGCGAATTCTCACAAATACATCCTTATTTTGGGGATTCGAGCATCCAAACTTAGCTGATATCTTCGTTAGATCTACCTGCAGGGTGCTGACGATCCTTATTTTACCAAAAAAACTCCATAAAATGCGGTAAATGACTTTTAATTGATCCCCTTGGTCATGTGCCATGAAATCGCCTTAATCTGTAATATCTTGCTGTTTTCCGCAGTTTTAGTCGAGGAACCAGGAATTAAAAAGCATTTTCGAGGACGTTGAAAGGTCGCATTTACGTGTTTGATTTAACATGGCCTAAATTTCCTTTTAAAAATGTGCTTATGGGGAAATTGCATTGAATCAGAGTTTCTTTGGAACCAGAGACCCTTGGATCAGACGGGCAATTGATATTATTTATCGCTTTTCTAAAACAGTCTATAAGTGTTTATGGTTGCCTTCCAGGTTGCGTTTTCTGACTTGGCCTGGGTGGCAACCGCCACTTTTGATTTGATAAATAGTATCTTTTTGCATAGGTATCTTTTCAAATGTGGTGTACATTTATTTCCTTCCCCATGTCAAAGCATAGGAGTTTGGCATATCCTCATAGTTGCGGGATACGATCATACGAATTGGTGTATCTTTTGACATTCTGAATTCTCAGAACATCTTTTTTTCAACGATGTGCCACACTCTATCATTTGGTGGAAAAAATGGGGCGCGGAGCCCTCCAAAAGTTTTAGAGTTTGAGGGGCTCTAGCTCACAAAAGTCGAATGTAATGGGGGGTAAAATTGCATATCAATCGAAAGGTTTTAAATAAAGGAAAAACCGGCGCAAACCCGACGTTGCTACGATGACACTTTTTTCACTTTTTCAAAAGTACTTTCGAATTCGCAGGTGGAGCAAGGTGCAAAAGCTAGCTTTTTGGTTTTTTACTTTTAAAGTAAAAAGAAGGAATGGATCCTACTTTTTGGCTTTTAGATGGCATCAATGATTATCCGGAAATACATCGAAGACCTTTATCTAAACTATTTCCATTGTTTTGGTATTTATTTTGAAGGCTATCCGTGTCATTTCTAATTAAATTTTTATGTATTGTTCACTTTTATTACTACTCGTTCATTTAATTCAAGAACCACCCATTCCTCGAGATTTATCGGCTTTATTAGCAACTTGTTGCAATTCTTCTTTTATTTGCAAGCTTTTAATTACTATCATCTAGTTTGACAGTTCGTATCTTTCAGTTCGTGACAATTTGTGCCGTTTTCATAATTATCTCTCCCCTCCTCTAATTTCACATACTAATTGCGTTCATTAAATAAAGACAAGTGAAATCTTGCAAACATCTTCCAATTTCTCGATATTCTCCAACTACCTTTTGCTCTGTGAGAGGTGACAAAACCTGACTACTAATCTTAGCTTCTCAAAGTTGCGGCTCCCGAGGAAATAGTGGCTCAGTTTCAAGCTGTCGGAGACATAGCAGTTGTGGCAAAAGTGGAGGCACAGTTTAAATCAATGAGAGTAGTCATTTACAGTTGAACTCGAGAAAGTACCCTGATCTGGAATTACCGGTAAGTGTTTTATTGCTGAACCTTTGATGATTTTGCAGAGTTAACGATATTGCCTCAAGCGACGGTTAAGCATGTTCCTTTAAAAATCTGTGTGCATAAATGAATGATTACCATGCAGTGAATCCACATCTTTGCCCACGTTGTTGGTTTGTCTGGTAGGCACTTGATTTGCGTCATTGACTTTCCCAAATTTTCATGACACATCGCAAGGCAAATCTTATCGGAAAATAGTCGAACAAACTATGTCACTCCATTTAACCTACCTGCTGTTGAAAATTAGTGCAGAGCAATGATTTGAAATAATAAAATAAAACGAAATAAGAAGAACGAGAGTTTCTATTAAAAACGTTACATGGCGGATGACAGGCAGACCTGATCAGCTGAGCACTTTCAGTGACCTCACAACATTATAAGTGTTACCAACCTAGGCAACATAATACTATAAATTCAACAGTCCCCTTCAATCTATTATGAGGTATACAAATTATTAATCAAAACAGATAAAAATATTACAAAATATAAAACATCAAGATTCTAAAAATTAGCTCATTATAGATTGGCAACCAGACATAAAAACTATCACTAAAAAATTATTATTCATAAGAGTCCACTTGATTGTGCACAAAACTTATGTTTTTGACTAGGTACGGGTTTAGTTAAAAAATCAGCTATATTTGATTCACTAGGAACATATTTAAGTTCAATATCATTTTTGCTCACATGTTCTCGCAAGAAATGATATTTGACATCGATATGTTTAGATCTATTTCTCAAAATCGGGTTTTTCGCTATTTTAATTGCACTTTGGTTATCGCAAAAGATATCTACAGGACCATCCCTTCCAATTAACTCTTTCAATAGGTTTTTCAAATAAATTGCTTCTTTAGATGCTGAGGCTAAAGCAATGTATTCCGCCTCTGTACTTGACAATGCGGTAGTGCACTGTTTTTTACATTCCCAATTGATAACAGCGTCACCATATTTGAAAACATTACCTGAAAAAGATTTCCTGGCAGGACAGTTATTGCCCCAATCCGAATCACAGAAAGAAACGAGATCTTCCTTAGATTTGCGGTAGATCAATGAATAATCAGCTGTACCCTTGAGATAGCGTAGGATACGTTTCGCCAAAATCCAGTGTTGATCAGTTGGTGCTTTATTGAATTGACTCAAAAAAGTAACAGCGAAAGAAATGTCAGGGCGAGATGTTACCGACAAATACAAAAGAGATCCTATAAGTTGTTGATAAGGCTTTTCTAAATCATGACGTATTGGAGAATTATCATCTAATTTAGTATCAATGAGAGGAGTCGATACCGGTTTGGAATCAGACATGTTAAACTTTTCCAAAATATTCAGAATATACTTACAATGACTTAATTTGATTTCTTTATTTTCTCTATTTCTTTCTATTTTTAAGCCTAGACATTCAGTAGCTTCACCTAGATCTTTCATTTTAAACGCTTTTGTGAGCTTAGATTTTAATTCTTCTGCTTCCTTCTTGTCATTAAAGAAAACAAAAAAATCATCTACATACAGTGCGACAAATATCATTTTCTTGTCAAAAAATTTAAAATAAATACAGGGATCACTTAGAGATTGCTTAAAATTAATGCTAATGAGAAAATTATGAGCCTCAAGATTCCACATTCTCGATGACTGTTTTAATCCATAGACAGCCTTTCTAAGGCGGAAAAATTTATCTTTGTCTTTGGTTTTAAGTATTACACCTTCAGGAGGTTTCACATATATTTCTTCATCTAGTTTGCCATTAAGAAAAGCAGTTGTGGCATCCAAATGATGCACTTCTAGATCAAATTTAACTGCAAGGGAAAATAACAATCTAATATTGGCATGGCGTATTACCGGAGAGAAAGTTTCTTTGTAATCTACACCATATTTTTGCGCAAATCCTTTTGCCACTAGTCTCGCTTTAAAAGAATCAACATTATTATCTACATCGGTTTTAACTTTGAACACCCATTTCATCTCTATCAGTTTCTTATCGTTGGGCATTTGAACAAGTTCCCAAACACAATTTTCTCTGAACGACTCAAGTTCCCTCTTCATTGCGTCTTTCCAAAGATCTTTCTCAGGACTATTTAACGCTTCACTTACAGAAACAGGAGTTACATTGTTAAAAGGGATTGGGTTACTTACAACAAAGTACAAATGATAATCATCAATCCACTTTGGTTTATTGATTTCACGAGAGCCCCTTCCAGTAGTTATTGATGTTGTGGGAGTAGAAGATAATAGTTCTTCATTTGGGTTGTCATCAACGAATAATTCTGGTATCACTTGTTTGATAATTGTGACATCTAGATCCGAATTTTCTTGAGATGTTTCCGAGCTTGAATTATGTGATCCATCGCCTTCATAACTAAAGTTGGGAGGTTCATCTTCTTCAATTTGTCGATGCTCTAAAAGCGGTTCTTCATTTTCATTGGAAGAGTGGAAATGAATTTCGAAAGGAGTTTCAACAACTTCTTGATTTTTCGTTTCCTGGATTCCTGGAGACAACTTCGGAGCAGCAGTATCAACATTTTCAAAATTGAACGATGATGTAACAGATACAGATTTTGTTTGATCAAAGAAAGAAGTTTCATCGAAGATTACGTTTCTTGACTTGATTAATCCTTTGGGGTTTGCAGGGTCGATCAATCTGTAAGCTTTCGAATTTTCACAGAAACCAGTAAAAACAAGAGCTTTGCTTTTCGGGTCTAATTTCTTCCTCTTTGATTTTTGTATCAGCGAATACGCCTTGCATCCGAAGATTCTTAAATGACTCAGTTTTACAGGCTTACCACTCCATTTCTCTTCTGGAACACAGCCTTCAACAGCTCTTGATGGAGCATTATTTTTCAAATAAACGGCATGGTTAACAGCTTCAGCCCAATACGCTTGACTTAGTTTCGCATCAAAAAGCATAGACTTTGCTTTCTCAAGAATCGTCCGATTGACCCGCTCGGCTACTCCGTTCTGCTGAGGTGTATCAGGAGTTGAGGTTTGATGCCTAATACCTTCTTTCTTCAGAAATTCCTGTAACTCTTTGCTGGAGTATTCGCCACCATTATCAGATCGCAGACACTTGATACTAAAACCTGTCTGTTTTTCAACAAACTGCTTGAACTCAACAAATTTAGAGAATGTTTCGCTTTTGGCTTTGAGAAAATAGACAAAGGTCTTTCTTGTGAAATCGTCTGTAAATGTTACCATATACGTAGCTCCGTTGTGGGATTTTGGCATCGGGCCGCACAAATCGCTATGGACGATTTCAAGTTTTTCTTTAGCTCTTGAGCCAGTTTTAGGGAATGGTCGGACACTCTGTTTACTCAATATACAAGGTTCACATGGCTTAGTATAATGTTCCCCGGAAAAATGGATCCCTGAAACCATCCCGTTTCTCAACAGTTTCATGGACGCCATATTCAGATGGCCTAATCTCTTATGCCATAATTGAAGATCTTCATCACCTGCGATATTGGCTGACTGACTAGAAAAAGCTAAGTTAGCCCTGTTCAGATCTAATTTGTAAATCCCGTCAACGCAGCTTGCTGTCGCAATAATGTCACCATCACTATCACAAATCTTGCAGACTTCATCCTTGAAGGTTACGATCAGACCTTTAGATGATAATCGACTCACCGATAAAAGGTTCACATGAAGTTTAGGAACATATAAGACATTGTCAATATTGGTAGTTTCAGATTGACCTTCCAGTAACACTTCACAGGTACCTATGCCTTCGGATTTCAAGATTTCTTTGTTAGCAATTATGATATCTTCACTTGGAACATTTGAGTTAAGATTTTTGAATAGACTTCTATTACCACACATATGTTTTTCGCTGGCACCAGAATCGACATACCAGTCATCTACCCTCAAGTTATTTGAAGCTAAGGCCATGAGTAACGAGCTGAGTTTACCTTTCTTTTTGTTAAAGTTGAAAGATTTTGACTTCTGATCAGAAACATTTGATCTGTGATTAGACGAATGGTTACTAGACTCACCACCAGCAGTTCCTTTTAGTTTCAGAGGACAGTTGCTAGCCAGATGTCCGTTTTTGTTACAAGCGAAACATCTAGGAGGGTTTCTTCGGAACTGTTTTGAACTGAACAACGCTTGATGACCATCATCTTCACAAACTTTTTCAGCCTGATCAAGCAATTTGCCCTTAATTAGATCAGATGTTATCTTTGCGTTAGAATTTTCAAGCGCTAAAACCATTGGATCATATTGAGAAGTCAAACCATTTAGCATTATGACACCAACAAATTCGTCTTCTAAAGGAGTACTGATTTCACCAATCTGCTGCTTTAAAGTCAGGATATCATTGACATAAGATTGAATGCTGGAATAATTTTCTAATCTTACCGAAAATATGTTCCGAAGTAACCGCAATCTTCTAGTTAAACCTGAGCTTTGGAACGCAGCCTGCAGATTTTTCCATGCTTCGTACGGAGTCACAGCATTCTGGATGTGTACTATGCAACTAGACTCGACCATGAGACATATCTTAGCCAGCGCCTTCCTCTGTTTGAGCTTAGTGGTAGCATCTTCGGAAACAGCAGCATTAGCCTCGGTGGCTGGGTCTGTGACATCCCAGAGATCATCGATGTCGAGGAACTTACTCATTTGAAACTTCCACAGCGAGTAATTATCTTGCCCGTTTAGTTTTGGAAATGAGGGAAGCATTGTGGAGGACGCCATAACTGATAGAGATGAAAATCAAGTGTAGTGTGTACTTGATTTTGGCCAACTTGAGACAGAAACTATGGCTTCCACAACTTGCGAATTTCACCCGACTTATACGACACGACACTTAATTGCGCGATACCGTGAGCGTGACTTTCGACATTTTACGCGATACTAAAAATCAGATGAGTGTAAACTTAGTTAAAGTCGACTCATGATAGAAACGAATTCTCATTTCTCCTGCACGTGGGTTTCACACGACTTATACGATAACGAATTCGCGAACTTACTTAATTAACGGTAATCGGCGGGAATCTTGATTATAATCGACATTGCCAGGGCGCGGGGCCTGGGCCCATAACCTGTTGAAAATTAGTGCAGAGCAATGATTTGAAATAATAAAATAAAACGAAATAAGAAGAACGAGAGTTTCTATTAAAAACGTTACATGGCGGATGACAGGCAGACCTGATCAGCTGAGCACTTTCAGTGACCTCACAACATTATAAGTGTTACCAACCTAGGCAACATAATACTATAAATTCAACACCTGCCACGTAGAAAGTGACAGTTAGATGTGTGAGATTACTCATGACATAATTCACTGTTAACTCTCAATAACCCCCAGCTTCTTCCGTAACTAAGAAGTAAACATATGATCAAGTTTGGGCGGACCAAGAAATTGCAGCACTAAGTCATTGGTTACACTAACTGCGTGCAGACTTGAATCCACCCCAGTGGGTAGCGGGTTACAATGAAATGTCTCATTCAGCGGGTGTATTTCAGTTAAAGGGACTGCTGAGTTTGAGGTAGTTTTAGAACCTAGTTGCAGAGGAAAACAAGCATCTTTTGTGTCTGTAACACCAATATAAGTAAATAAGTTAAAAACCTTTGATACGTAAGCATTGAAATTGCCCTCCAGACAAACCAAATAGCATGGGTATGGACTCAGCTGTTTGCTAATCTTTCATTCATTCACACAGTTTGTCAAAAGAACCTACTTATCTAGGTCACTTGGGGCAATCTCGTGAACTTTTCAGAATCAACTGGAAGTCAAAGTCTGCGATAAAACACTCAACGTTAGTTTCAGATCAGAAGACTATCTTGAGTTCAACTAAATAAGTGTCAATTATTGATGTAACTGGTGCCTTCACTTTGACCTCATCTGCAATGAGTCCGACTGCTTTTAACAGGGCCGTAACTTCCTCGAGAGCCTTATCTTTGAGGTGCTCATTACGGTAATTAGGATTTGTCATCTCCCACAGAGCTGGATGCAGTTGGAGAATGTCAAGGAATGGAAGATTTTTTCATGATTCCACTTACCCATTCTTATTCAATATACTAAGAACTGTGGCAAGCTAAGTTGGCCGCTTAAAGACAATGGTTGGTGAGCACTGTCCAATACTCAGCAGCATTGCAGAAGCTCACTGTTCATCATTTGCTTTGACCACGAGTTGCCAACTTAGCTTGCCGCAGCTCTAATTAGTTAGTAAAATTAGGGGTGGAAGATAATGAAAAACAGCACTGGTACAAATGTTGCAAACTAGGCGATGATAATTAAAGACAGCACGTAAAAAATAATCGAAGACCGCCAAAACTAAAACCGATGACTACCAAAGAATGAGAAGATTCATGAATTACATGATCAGTCGTAATATAAAAGAAAGAAAAAAAATTGGAAAATGACATTAATAAATCTGATAATACCAAAACAAACTAAACAAAGTCACGGAACAGTCATGAAAAAGATCTTTGATATAATTCAGGATGGTCATCAAAGGGAAAAAATGCGACTAAAGTAGACTAAAGTAGGATCCGTTCCTCTTTTTTGAATTTGGAAGATCTTTTCATGATTTCACTTGACCATTCTTCTTCGATAAAATTAGCTAGAACAATTAGAGGGAGGGGAAAAAATGTGAATACAATTGTAAACGGATCCAGGATGTCGAGAGTATCATATTTGTCGAGGATTAGACTCTTTATGATGGATTTGATCCTTGTCAGAATTCAACTTTGGTCGAGGATTTGATACTTGTCGGAGATTTGACTTTTGTTGACAGTTCGATATTTGTCGAGGATTAAGTGCATATCGGGGATTTGATACTTGTCGAGTGCTCAACTCTTGTCAAAGGCTCGACACTTGGCATAGGATTCAGGATGTCGAGAGTTCGACATCTGTAATTTTACATTGAGCTTTATCCATTACTTTAAATGAATAAATAAATAAATAAATTTGTCAAGAGTTCGATATTTGTCAAGGATTAGACGCATATCAAGGATTCGATACTTGTCGAGGATTCGATACTTGTCGAGGATTCGATACTTGTCGAGGATTCGATACTTGTCAAGGATTCTATACTTGTTGAGGATTCGATACTTGTTGAGGATTCGATACTTGTCGCAGATTTGACATTTGTAAGGGCTCAAAATTTGTTGAGAGCTCGATATTTTTCAAGGATTAGACGTATATCAAGGATTCAATAGTTGTAGAGGATTTGATACTTGTCGAGGATTCGATACTTGTCGAGGATTTGATACCTACTTGTTGAGGATTTGATACTTGTCGAGGATTAGACACATATTTTGAAGATTGACACCTGCTAAGACTATCTATAAGTGAACAATTACTCTTGTAACCTTTCAGTTTCTTTTTTATTATTCTAATTTTTTTTTTATTTATTTTTTTTTTTAAAGACGAAAAGATAAATAATAAAAAGTAAAATTCCATCCATCATTTTTGAGACTTATACCTGCAAGAATTACTGACAAAAACGATTGCTTCAGGAAAAGCCCTCTTTAGAATGCGGGTTTTCAATACACTTGTTGCAATATCCACGGCCTTTTAATCAATTCTTATCAGAAAAATTTAGCTCTTAGCACAGAATGCTTTGAGAAAACTCTTCAAAACACTTGCGCTAAATATTGTAAGTGCGTGCGTATTCAAATGACGCGCTGCGCTGCATACGCTCGATGAGATCGATGCCACCGTTGGGACGGGCAAAAGTACTTTCGAATTCGCAGGTGGAGCCACCTATTCGCGCTTTTACTTTTGAAAAAGTACTTTCGAATTCGCTGGTGGAGACACCCTCTTAAGGGGTGTCTCCACCTGCGAATTTAAAAGCGCGAATAAACTGATTGAGCCAATGAGCTGCCTTGAAGTCGATAGGTCGAGTCCGATGTATCGACAAAGAAGAAGCCTATTGGCTCAAGCGGTCAATTCGCGCTTTTAAATTCGCAGGTGGAGACACCCCTTCAGAAAGAGAAAGAGAATTGCGCAAACCGGACGTCGTAACGATGCAGAGACAAATAAATACCCAGCACAAAGCTTGCAACGTGTGTCCACTTCTCTGGCTCAATTTTGGCCGGAACTCATCAAAGCAACTGCAACATTAGTCTACTGTTGACTGATGAGCCAAAACCTGTTTCCGTTTCCGGGATCGCGGACCAATCGCAGCCTTGATTTGAGCTCCACCATGCAACAGTAGGCTAAGCTTATCGTTGTAGCCGGTGACTCCCGAACAAAACTGTGCGCATTAAACTAGCCTCACTTTTCTTTCACGGAAAATCTACGGTGTGCTGGATCCTCGTGACATGACATGACGTTTGGAAACGTAACCATTGTCAAGGGTATTTACGTTTTGCCGAAATGCACGGATTTTTTTTACTGACTCGCTTTTGCTGCGGCCTGGTGGCAAATTTTGGAACCGTGTGTCGTGCATAAACTGCTTGTATAAAGCTAAATTTTCCGCACGACATCACAGTGAGCAGCTTGGCTCCGTGAATCGGTACTGGATACCGACAATGGTTGTCCATGGTTCGGATCCGCCGGAGGATAATTTTGTAACGTGACAGACCCCCAGCATGCTTTAAATTTAAATTCTCCCGCGTTCCCGGTCTCCGCCCATCAATCTCCGTGAGGTGACGCCACTGCTGCGCCCTCTCGCGGAGAGGGATGGACTGAGCCCGGAAACCGGTGTCTCTCTCTCTACTCACTTTTTTCACTCGCGTTAAGAACTCCGTACAGTGTAGTTGCGATCATCGGTGTTTTTATAATGAGAGTACAGTTTCGGGTTTCACCCCCTTCTGGGGTGAAATTACTTTACTATTTCTTGTTAGGGTATTAGCTGTGTGTGGCCATCCGGCCCCATAAAACGTAAATCGCCTTCAGTGTATTTATTACAGTTTTTCCCTTCTCATCTCCGGGACAGGCCTTGGGCCTGATCCTTGAGGCAGGCCCTAGGCCTGTCTCAGAAATAAAGTGCTTTCGATTCGCTTTCGTGCTCTCGCAAAGTCGATTCGCTTTAATTTTTTTCCCCCCATTCTCAAAAATGCTTTAACTTTAGAGTGTAGGTACGCAGATTTATAACGTCTTAACGAACGTCCTACGAAATTTCAAGGCACGTAACCCAAGTTTTTCTCTAAAAACTGACCGTCTCACAGATGAAGTTGAAGGCAAAATGCAGAGAACCTTTTTTTTTTTTTCTCACGAGTTTGTCTCCTGTGCCATTCTACAGTAAAGTGGACATGATTTGCAAAAATTGAAATTTAAAAATTAGTGCCTGGCAGTCTTGTAAGACTTGAGGATTAGCTTATACCCTCACCTTCAACACATATTCTTTCCAAATGTTTATCTCTTCAAAACTCACAGAGTTTCAACTTTTTCTGAAGTGCTTCAAAAACCTTGTCCATTTTCTGTCCCACCCGTTACACCCTTATTTTGCTCTTTTCTCAGCTTTGGATAGACTTTTTTTAAATTTTGAAAATCCCATCACTATCTAGAATTTAAGACCTTTCTGTTGGTGGGACAGCTTTTTCATTTAAATAATTAAAAACTTGACAAAAATTACTTCAAAGTCGTCTGAATCTCCCGTCCGTTACAAAATAATGACCCTCCTACAGACTCAGACCATCCCGGTCCACTGTCACTTACAAGTTTGGGCAAAAACACATTTTGTACACATTCTTCAAGCTTTCAAGCTTCTTCTTCTTTTTTTTTTTTTACTTCGTCTCGGATTATTCTTTAATTTTGAGATGTGTCAAATCCTTATGGGGGGGGGGGGGGCTCAAGAGCAGTAGGTATTATCCGCGGATGTCACCTTCGTGCGGGGGGTTTTGGACTTGGCCTGATGCTTACTGCCGCCCCTGGTAAATACCTATTGAGATAGGATTTTGGCCGGGGGGGATTATAAATACGCTTCAATAATATTATAAATGTGTAAAAAGTGAAGACAAGAAGGGAAAAGGTAGGTGTGGATGCGTTATTTCACAATTCAAACAGACCGCGGAAACTGCGAACTGGTGCGGAGGCAGGCAGAGTGACTGAAATTTCGGTCAGTAAAAAAAAACCCGTGCATCTCTGCTCGTGAGCTTAACCATTGTCAAGTTTGACTGCGCAACCATTGTAGAGTTTGACTAAGTATTCCAAACGACCAAGTTTTCTTTCAACTTCAACGAATTGCCATGTAGGTTTTTTGACTATGTAAACACGAGTTACGACTTTGTGACCAACTGCGAGGGATCGAACAAGATAAAATGAGTTTGGGCTTGTAGGAGGTTTTGATGGAAGAATACCATCAAGCCTAGTTCTGATGTGACGATTTAGGCAGTTCTCGCAGGGTTGAAACTGTTCGCTAACGGTGTTGCTCTACATTGTAGGAGTGTACGACGAACTATCCTTGAGTGTTCCGGGCTCATTTTTCATCTTGGATAATTTTGCTTTGAGAGTTTGCACGTATCTTTCTGCTAAACCGTTTGTAGCTGGATAGCCTGGCGCTGTGAAACTCAAGAATATGCCTCGGATTTTGGAGTAACAAGTAAAATTGTATACTGTAAAGATACGTGCATTGTCGGAGATAGTATTTTTGGGATGACCATGCGTGGTAAAGATGTCTTCTAGTAATTTTATGATAGTCATGGCTGTTAGCGCTGATTTTATGATTTTAATTTTAGGCCATTTTGACTTAGCATCGACCACGATTAAAAAATTATGTTCCAGGTAAGGACCAGCATAGAAAATATGCACTTTTTTGAAGTTACTGGCTGGAATTTCCCATTTATGAACGGGTACATGTTGAATAGATTTCTGTGCTAAGTTGCATGCTTCACAAGAGCGAACAAGTCTTTCAATGTCAGTATTGACGGAGGGCAAATAATAATAACCCCTAGCTTATTGCTTCATCTTTGTACTATAAAGATGAGGTTGATGTAATTCTGACAAAATATTTGGACGAAGTTTAGCAGGAATAACAACTTGATTACCTTGAAAGATTTTATTTCCTTGAAGTGTTTATTCAAGATTGGGTGAGCCTTGACGGAGTTCTGAGAGTATCTGTGAAAGTTGCGGGCGCGGAGAGTTTGATCTGCGATTTCATTGCTAGTGACGCCAGGCGAGGAGATTTGGTCCAGACTGTGTTCATGGTAAGTTGCGGTTTCTAGATCTAGGAAGGTTTCATTTCCTTATGGGTTGATTTCTGGAATAGAGAAGTGGGAAAATCGACATTGGTGTGAAATACATTCGGGCGAAGTTTGACCTCGTAGTTAAAAGTCGATTCGTATGCAGCATATCTTAAGAGTCTGGCAGCGGTCATCGGAGGAAGTTTAGAAATGTTGATGGAAAATTCTAGTCAACAGCTTATTATTCGTAGGCAGGGTAAACTTGCGACCATAAACATACATGGAAAATTTATTCAGAGCAAAATCAATCGCCAAAGCGTCACGATCAATTTGACTGTAATTGCGTTCTGCCTGAGCAACGAGGCATTGGGAATAAGCGTGGAATAGTTGGCGACTGACTCTAAAAATTTCTTGACTTCAGTGTATGTTTTTGGGTGGAGGGCATTTATAACTGCTTTCACTTCGTTGGGATCCTCATGATTTTGCCTTCTTCAATGATACATTCGAAAAAGAATATCTTACGTTCGAAAAAATGACATTTAGAAAAATTGACCTGGAGGTCATTTTCTGCGAGTCTTTGGAGACAAAAGATGAGGTTATTTGTACACTCAGCAAGTGTTTTTAAAAAAACAATGATATCGTTAAAGTACGATTTGACTCCTATCAGGCCATGTATGATTGGTGAAAAGATTTTATGGAATCGACTGTTGTTGATACATTAAGTAGTCATTAGAACGCAGTTTCTGGTGAGAGAAAGACAGTTATTTATTAAACACGTATTCTTGGTAAGTGGCTCGAAGACGACTAGTTCTAGAAAGATGGAGGGTGAGCTGCATTGCTAAAATGCAGAGTTTGCATTTTGAGTTCTCGGCGTTGCCTGAACTGAGTTACACATGCTTGCCAGCATGATAATCATTAAAGTATTGACAGAAAAAAAGTTATTATAAGAGTATCACTGCAACACCCTCTCTCATTTATGACACTCCTTTTTTCCTCTTATTTTCTTTGGTATAAACGGATATAAAGACATATATATAAACTGAAAAAAAAAATTACCCACAGTCAAATTATTAGTTAATAATCAGTGAATTCTGGTTCAAAAATCAAACAAAAAATGCTAACATTTAGCATGGACTTACTTACTATTGAATAACACATTTTTGAATTTAAGGAATATTTCACGAGCCAGAGGTTTTGTAAAAACATTTGTTCATCAATTTTACAGTATGTAACTTTAATTTGTTTTTCTTTCACTGATTCGCAAATAAATTGGTAACGAACGTCGATGTGTTTGCTTCTTTTGTTAGAAAATCCATTTTTAATGATTTGTGTAGCACCCATTTTATCAATGTACAAAGTAGTTTTTATGTCTTTACCGACAAGTTTCTGACAAATACTTTTATGTTATATACATTTATTAAATTTACACATTCTGAAGCACTAATAAATTATGCTTTAGTAGTTTACAATGCTACAATTGGTTGTTTTCTCGACCGCTAAGCTATTGAACCGTTTTGAAACATGATCACGAATCCACTCGTAGTCTTTCTGTGTATAACGTCATTCGCGAATTCGGCATCACCGTAAGCATCTAGCCTGAAGTCATCCTTTTTATAGGTTATTCTAGTCTTATCATTGTTGTTACCTTTCAGATACCGGAAAATACGATAACTATAATTTTACAACGTCTTGTTGAGATGGATTCTCTACCTGCCTACTTACTATATTAACTGAATACGCCAAATCGAATCTTGTTCTTGATGCTGCATACAATAAGTTTCCTACAGCTTGTCTGTAAGGATAGGTTTTTGAGACTATTTAAATTTTCGTCTTATTTAGCTAAAGTCATGGGAATCGATACCGGCTTTGCATTTTCTATGTTGAAGCTTTTCAAGACTTGATCTATATGTATTCGTCTTGATAAATTGAGACTCTTCCTCCATTTTTTGGTATTTGACGCCCAGAAAATCTTTTGGATCAAAGTTTATAGTTATTTTTAACTATTTTTCGAGGTCGGCAATCAATGTTTTGATTTTGTTTTTGGGTTTTTACGCCAAGCAG
This sequence comes from Trialeurodes vaporariorum, assembly GCA_011764245.1. Classification (NCBI taxonomy): domain Eukaryota; kingdom Metazoa; phylum Arthropoda; class Insecta; order Hemiptera; family Aleyrodidae; genus Trialeurodes; species Trialeurodes vaporariorum. The sequence continues at coordinate 60,792,879 of VMOF01000111.1, read as the reverse complement.
GGACTATGGATCTCCAAATCTCACCAACGCTGGCCTGTTTTGAGGCTAAAGTCCTCAGCGGTGGATACTGTACTACCCATTCGAAAAACGTCCGCTAATCATATGAGCGTATGGATCTCCGAGAGTATGGATCTCAATGGAGATCCCTACTCTCATTACTTGCTGTAAAACTACGATTCCCAAATCTTGATTTGCTTTTTTCTGTATAAAATTAATAAACATTTGATCGCTTCCAAAACAAGATGCTGTACATTGTACACTGTACAGGCTACATCTCGATTCATTGCGAACATAGTTCCTGTTAGTGTCCCGGTTTCACGACAATTCGTCCGACCTGAATTTGTCCAACTAAAAAATATGTCCAATTTAAATTTGTCCAATTAATTTCTATGTCCAAAACCATTTTGATCCAATTTATTGGTCCACAATTTGGACCAATTAATTTTCCTTTATAAGTGGCTTATGAGTCACAAAATTCCACGGAAATGCTCGATTGAGGTTTATTATCTGGAAAAGTACTGATGAGTGGAAACTACTGACCTTTTTCACTACTGATTCTCGCGGGCTGTGCTGAACTTCAGCCTCCTGCTGATGGCTCTGAGGTATCTCGGCACGTCATCATCTTCTCGGTAGATTTCGTAAGCTTCGACGATTGTTTTTACTCTCCTCTGATTGCGGAGGTATCTTTGATTAACTGGAGGCCCATACGACACATGTCCACCCAAAATTTATTATGCCCTGTATTATGCCCATTGGCCCCGCATTGGGATTTTCTGCAGCCGTTTGTCTAATATTGTTCACGATAGCTTTTGCCGCAATCGCGTCGAACGCAGGATTGTGAAAATGATTGTCTGTATTGTCCTTAACTATTGTTGGTGGGTTATTACTCGTTGAAATTAGCCTCACATCACAAGTTTTCCTCTCGCTGCATCTCCAGTATATTTTTTCGCCATTTTTGCTTTTACTGTGTTGATGGCAGGTAAAACCACGATGACACAGAATATTTTTCCCTTTCTCAGAACGAATGAATGTTGCTGCCATATTCACAATTTTATTACCATTTAAAATAAATATACAACTAAAATGTAAAACTTTTACATTTAAATTTCCACCATTGAACTACAAATTTCAAACAGTCTGTCCCGGACAAAGTTTAACGAAGGTTAATTTTTGTTCCACACAAATTTTTCATCGCTTCTTAAAGTCAGCTGATGCTATATTTTCTTTCTACCTCATCTAAACTTGGTTACCAAGGAAAGTCAGGTTATTTGTTCTCCTGCATTTGAAAAAAAAAAAAAAAAAAAAAAATGCATCCTATTGGACCTACTCTTGTTTGGACCAATTTTTTTGGACCAACTTTTTTGGACTAAATTAAATAGGACAAATTTTGCTGTTGGACAAACAAAATTGGACGAATTGTCCTATAATCTTCCTGTCCATCAGACTTGTTCTGTGGTTTTTGCAAGATTCATCTAGATCGTGGCTTTTTGCTCCTGTTTCCCTTGTTTATTTATTTCTTTTTCTCTACTTTCGACAATGTTCTATTGTAATCGTTGATTTTCATTGATTAATACTTAATCTTAATCAATTTAATATATTCTTGCTTTGTTTCCTTGTGTCCGTAGGTTCGGTCTTAATTGAACAACTTGTAAAATAATAGGTTTGGTTCTCCCAATCATTTATCATCAAAATGAAAACTGAAATAGAGCCAGTTCCAGACTGTAGAGTTGACTGTAGAGGTATAGTTTCAGAAGTGTAGGAGGACTTAGACCGATAATCTTTGGAATTTGTCAACATTATTTCTGATATTACTCGACAAATATGAATGAAAATTAAATTGAGCGTTAACTTTACAATGAGGAACACTTTTAAAGCCAAATAATAAAGTCGGCAAGTTCGGTTTTGATTTGAAGGAATTAGAGTTGAAAATTCGCAAAGGATTATGGTTTACGTGCGCCTACACTTCTGAAACGAGCTCTACCTTTCGGTAAGGTGGAACTGGAAATGGACCAGAACCAAAATTGGAGGCAAAACAGTAGCAGATCCGGTTCCAAAAATTAATTCCAATTCACAGCCCTGTCAAGAGGCTGACTTTCAGCGATCTTTCAGCCCTTTATGTCTCTGCTGAAGTGATGGCACCAGCATTCAGTCCGCAATAGACAGCATTGCATAAGGCATCGACAATATGAATTGCTGTAGGAACTGAAACTTTTTCTGAAGCCATTAAATGAAAACTTCATTTACCACAGAGGGTATTGAATAAAATAGTACGAGACACCTAGAGAAAGAGAAGATGGAATTTGTCTCATATTAGCTAGTTGCTAAACAGCTAAAGTTTTCTTTGCAGTAAGTGAACAAAAATGTATCACTGTCCATTCAGATTAAGTAAGCAGTACCTACAGAGAGACCTCCAAATGACAATCGGGCATGAAAAACCAGAACTGTCAGCAACAGGTTACTAATTTGAAACTACCTCGACTTCCCCCCAAATGCAATGCATGTTCTTTCCGAAGGTGATTCACTTTTTATCTTTATCAGCGATTCAGTGGAAATTTAATAGAGAAGGTTTTCAGTGAGAGGACAAGTATAGGTAGGCACTGTTATGATGGTAAAAGAGAGATGACTAGATATTTAGAAAGGGATGAATTATACGAGAGAATTATACAACACGCGTTCGATGATTAGCACTTATTCCTTGTATTACATAATACAGATCTGCCCGCTAGGGGCGGCAACCTGACAGCGACTATAGTCCACTGTCTAACATGACTACCAACCTTGGGGATACAACAGTCTCCCACACTTAAAGGAGCTTTTGCAGTTAAATGAACTTTGACAAAATACTAGTTGAATTATGATTGATGAACTGACAAGACTCGAAAATTATTTACAAAGGATGATTGATTTGACTAGAATAGATTTTATGGGATATGTTGTTTTATGGGATATGTTGTTCTCCCACACTTAAAAAAAAAAAACAAGGAAATGTTAAACTTACACACTAATTGACTTCATAGTCCTCTAGGTAACTAGGAGGTTTCCGAGTTCTTGTGGCTCTGTCTGAGAATTGAGCGTTGAGCGATCTGGGATTCCGCTGTACATATTTTCTTTTAGGAGTTGTTGGATCTCGCGGATTGTGGACTGAAGTTAATGGTCTCCTCAGTGGAGGAGTAGTAGAAGGCTCAACTGGAGCACTGGCTCTTGATGACGATGGAAGTCTGCTAATTGCAGGTAGTGGTCGTTCGGCTGCGTGTACTGGTAAGTCGGTTGCTAGCGGCAAAGGGCACTTGGAATATTCAAAAGAAGTTGGATTGCTTGCAAAGGTTACTTGCTTTTTTGGTAGGTTTGCTTCTTGCTTGACGTTGATTGCATTTGGGTGAGTGGGCGGAGCAGAATTATCTTGAAGAGAACGGAGTTGATCTATATGGCGTTTGAAGCGATGTCCAGAATCCAAGTGTACAAAGTAATGAAGGCGTCCGAATTTCCTTTTGACCGTCCCACGTTGCCAACCAGGTTTGTTACCAGAATAAACTCTTGCAAGCACTCGTTGATCAACAGCAAAGGAGCGGATTGAATGAGTTTGAATAGGGTTCGGAGGCGGTGTAACTGGTCGGATTGCATCCGGTCGGATTCTGAACTTGCGCTGCAGGTACAGTTCTGCTGGACTTTGGTTATTTACCAGAGGAGTTGCTCTGAATTGAAACAAGATACGTTTTACTTTAGCTTTAACAGAACCTGGATCGTTTTCAATTTTATTTAATTTTGATTTGAGGATTTGGACGTACCTTTCGGCCAGTCCATTAGTAGATGGGTGTCCAGGTGCGATAAATTGTTGGAAAATGCCTCTATCTTTGCAATACTGTTCAAATTCTGGGTTGGAGAAAATTTTTGCGTTGTCCGAGACAAGAAAAAGAGGGTAACCATGGGTAGTGAAAATTTCTTCAAGTAAATCAATTGTGCTTTTAGTGGTAGGCGCTGAATTTTGCACTTTAATTTCTGGCCATTTGGATTTTGCGTCTACGGCTATGAGGAAATGAGATCCTTGCCGAGGGCCAGCGTAGTCTATGTGGACTCTATCAAAACTATTTATTGGGGTTTCCCATTTATGAGTGGGCGCTTTGTTTGGGGATTTTTGAGCCAAGATGCAAGCTTCACAAGAGCGGATCAATTTTTCGATATCAGAATCGATTTTAGGCCAATAACGGTATTTTCTTGCTAATTGCTTCGTTTTTGTTATGCCTAAATGTGTTTCATGCAGTTCCTTGAGAATAAATGGTCTAAGTTTAGTGGGGATAAAAACACGATTACCTTTGAAAATAATGTCGCCTCGAAGAGTATATTCAAGGCAGTCTTCATGTTCACAGTCTTGACGGAGTTTGGAGAGAATACCTGCTGTTTCCGGGTCTTCGGTTGTTTCCTTTGCAATTAATTCACTGGTGACATTGATTGTTGAAATTTGATTGATGCAAATGTCCTGGCAAGCAGCAAGTTCACGATCCAAAAGGGGTTGAGTTGAGGTAGACATTTGGTCCGGCAGGGAGAAGCGAGACAAGAAATCAGCGTTGGCATGGAATTCACTTCCGCGGTGTTTTACAACATAATCAAACATCGAGAGGTAAGCGGCGTAGCGAAGTAAGCGGGATGCTGTCATTCGAGGTAGTTTCGTATGTTCATGGAAGATTCTCGTTAGCGCTTTGTTGTCGGTGAAGAGGGTGAATTTTCGACCATATAGGTACATGAAGAATTTGTCGACTCCAAACACTATGGCTAGGGCCTCGCGATCAATTTGGCTATAGTGCTGCTCTGCGGGCGTTAAGGATCTTGAGGCAAAAGAGATTGGTTTTTCTACGTTATCGATAATGTGCGAGAGCACTACACCTAAGCCGGTAGGGCTGGCATCACACGCAAGGGATACTGGAAGATCGGGATCAAAGGCAGTTAGGACTAGATCACTGGCAATAATCGACTTGAGTTTAAGAAATGCTGATTGACATTTGGCACTCCAATGAAATGGCACGTTGTTCCTTAACAGTTGTCTGATAGGGTGCGTAATGGAAGAGACAAAAGGGATAAATCTGGAATAGTAGGTAATAATTCCTAAAAATTGTTTTACCTCCAGCGCTGATTTTGGCTGGCGTGCCTCCACTATTGCTGTAGTCTTCGCTGGGTCTTTAATGATTTTTTGATTTTCAATAATGAAACCTAAATATTTAATTCTAGTTTTAAAGAACAGGCATTTGTGGACGTTAAGATGCAGATCATTTTCGTCGAGACGTTTTAAACAAGCCAGCAGATTTTCTTGGCATTCTTGCAGTGTTTTTCCATGAACTATGATATCATCGAAATAGCTATCGACCCCTTTAAGACCTCGAAGAATTTGATCAATTATGTGGTGGAATTGGCTGGGAGCAGTTTTGATACCTAGGCCAAGTCTGTTAAATGTAAATGTCCCTTTATGGGTAGAAATTGTTTGGATTTCTTTGCTGGGTTGATCGGTTTCAACATGGAGGTAGGCCTTAAACAGGTCTAGCTTGCAAAAATACTTGGAGTTTCTAAGTTTATTTAAGATTTCATCGATTTTTGGGATCGGATAATGGTTTGAACAAAGTTGGGGGTTGACTGTTTCTTTATAGTCGATACAAATGCGTGTTTTTCCATCAGGTTTGGGGACTGGAACGAGGGGTGAGCCCCAATCACTTTTATCTATCGGTGTGATGATGCCGTCTCTTTGTAGATCATTAAGTTCTTTTTCAATTGAATCACGTGTTGCAATGGGAATGTCCCTGGGTTTGAAGTATCTTGGTTTCGCTTTTTCTCTCAATTGAAGAGTGCATTTCACGTTTGGTATTTTTCCAACGCGTTGTTCAAAAATGCTTGGAAATTTTTGGGTTAGTTCATCAACGGACATGGGTTTAATAAAATTGATTTCTTCGGACACTATAGGAGTTGAATGATGATTATCTAATTCAGACAAATTAATTTGTAGCCCTCTGATCCAAGCTCTACCTATAAGGGCAGAAAAATTGGAGGGGACTACGTATACGGTGTGATTTATGCTTTTGTTATTATAACGAACGTTAACAGTTTTAATGCCTAGCGGAATAACAAGTCCATCATCGTAAGTTCTAAATTGTTTCAAGCAAGGCTCAAGTTTGCCAGGTAGGTTGAGTTTTACATATTCTGATTGAGGTAAGAGAGTGCACCCGCAGCCAGAATCCACTTCAAACTTTACAGGGGTTTCATTAATAAAAACAGTTATAAAATATTTTCGAGCATCATCATCAGGGTGACTAGCATAATTAGAAAATAAGTTTACGGTGACCTTACTTGTTAGTCGGAGAACATCATCAACTCCAGAATTAAAATCAGCATAAAAATTTTCATCCTCGCTAAGGTTTTGGACTTTGATGCGCTTTTGGCGGCTCAAGGTGGTGATGCATACCTTAGAAACGTGACCCGTTCGATTACATGCTTGACACTTCAGCGTATGAGGCTTGGACCAGCACTCATCCCTTTTGTGGTTGTTGTGTCCACATTTGGTGCATAGATCAGAGATGCCAAGTTCATGCAAATTGATTTTTGGGCGAGATCGGCTTTGGTTGCGGTGAGTGGAATTATGTCTGGAATGTTGACGATTACGAGACACACTGCGGTAGGAAGAAGATTTAGGTCTTGAGCGTTCACGAGAATTTTGGTTAAAGTTGCTAGATGAAGCGAATCTACGAGAAGATTTAGAGATTAAGTTAATGTTAGCACCATTAGATTCGAGGTTAGAATTTTTGATTTCTTTGTTACTTAAGTATGACGATTCAATAAGCAAGGCCTTATCAACGAGCTTGGGAAAATCATCAATTTCTTCCGTTAGGAGTTTCTCTCTTATGGCTGAGTTACGAAGACCTCTAATAAATTGAGCTCTTAAAAATAAATTAGAGACAGGTTTATTGCAAGAACATTCAAATTTGCAGTTAGATGCAAATTTTCTTAAAGCGGTTACATAATCGCTGATTGATTCAGATTCAGTTTGGATACGAGTGAAGAATCTATGTTGCTCTAACAGTACGTTGGGTTTAGGGCTTAACAAAGTTTCAAGTGAAGAAACGATTTCAGCGTAAGATGTTTCATCAATGGTTTTCGGTGCGATTGTGGTTTTGATTAGCTCATATATCTCGGAGCCTACACAGTTAAGGAAGGTTTGTTTAAGAAGACACAAATTTGTACTGATACCCTTAAGCAATGCAAAATTATCAAATCTTTCTCGATATGGAGAAAAAGACTTACTAGAGCGGTTGAATGACTCGAAATTGAGAATTACCGGAGCCGGTGCGTTGGTTTGAGCAGCGAAGGCTTGTTGCATGGAGTTCTGGAATGTGGCGAGAAATTGTTGAAATTGTGCAGCATCCATGTTGAGATGATTTCTTCAGCCGGATTTTGATGATTGAAAGGGTTCAGCAGCCAAATTGAGTTTCAGACGAACAGGATAAATGATTATGATGAAGGCACAAGATGAATATACGACGCAATACACGTGTTGAGCGACATGATAACGAGATTACGAGACTGTGAAACCGACGGAACCGACACGATACGAAAAAGAATCACGAGTTACGAGCTAAAATTTGAGCGATACATTGCGATTAATGATTTACCTCGTCGCCAATTGTTATGATGGTAAAAGAGAGATGACTAGATATTTAGAAAGGGATGAATTATACGAGAGAATTATACAACACGCGTTCGATGATTAGCACTTATTCCTTTTATTACATAATACAGATCTGCCCGCTAGGGGCGGCAACCTGACAGCGGCTATAGTCCACTGTCTAACATGACTACCAACCTTGGGGATACAACAGGCACCCTGACGCTGTGTCCTTAAAAAGCCATAAGTTGTCACACCACCGTTGAGCTGAGAACTAATGAAGAAACGACTGCCGGTATGTCAATACTCACTGCATTATAAACTTACAAATACGTTTTTCTCAAGAATAAATTTCACCCAATTTGCCCTTTAACTGGAAAACACATCATATGTAATTATAAGGTAGATAAAAAGACAAAATCATCATAAGTCCAGTGTTTGTAATTGCAGAAGGAAATTACACAAGAGTGCAGAAAACCCCTAATTTTCATCTTCTATGATGGACAAAATAGCAGTAAATTTCAGTATTCCACACTTAAAAATGTTTTGGAATTGTTTTTAAAGGCACAATAGAACAAAACAGCACAGAGGACACAGCACAAGTCAAGTAGACCGTCATCTACCTATTTCATTTATTTTTTTTAAAGAACGTATGCATTCAAAATTTCAAACATTATGTTATGATTGTTATGAATGAAAGTAAACAAATCCTGCTGAACCAAGGATCATAATATTATCATCCTTGGCTGAACTAACTACTCTACTATTCTTACTAAAACCGTAAACCATATTAAAAGATTTTTCAAGTTTCTACGGTTGTTTTCATCGATCAACATTTGGTGAGATTCGGAGATCCATAGTACCTGCTCGGAGGCCTGCTATTGTTTTTGCTGATGAGACCATCATCAACATGTAAAGCCAAGGTTACCTCCAGATTGTTATCAACGAATACACATCTTTCACCAATGAATTGTTTTATGTCCAGGTTTGCCACATTTTCCGCATTTTTTTTTTTTTGGATTTTGCCGTGAAGGCCACTTGTTCTTCTTTCGGACCCTTTCTCCTTTCTTCTTCGGACATTTGTTTCGCCGTTAAGTTGCCCAGAGTTCGATATTCTGGCTGAGTCATTTCCCATGAGGTTACAAAATGGTTCCAGTTATTTGAGAGTGTTGTCAGTATTTTGATTATCAAAACCTCTTCTTTATAGCTTGCACTAGCCGTTTCAGGTGCCCTTCGGGCACCTTCCACGTCTAGCATTCTGAGGGTATAGATTAGTAGGTGTGGAGGTTTAAGACATTCGTGGATTTTAACTCCCCCCCCATTTATTTTCTTGAAAAGTATCGAAAGTTTGCAGTTAAAACTATGCCATTATTCATTACAATGTATTGCAATATTTTTTTTCCCTGTTGCCGTCGGTCGATATCATTTTTCGTGTTGGAAAAGCCAAGTTCCGTATGGACCTATAGTTTTAAAAATTTGAAGAAGCTTCCAGCGAAAAATACTGAACACGCGAGGAACTTTTTAGGAAAAATAAAGTATTCCGGAGTCAATTCCATAGCTGCAGCCAGGACCTGTTCTCCTTGCTATATCTTTGTCCATTCAAACACATGTGTTTGAAAATAACCAAGACATGGCTGGAAGACACGTGACAGCCCCTCTCACTATATAGAGCATAAAGCAAATTTTAGCCCCCTTCCCTCCTTTTCTGATTTAAATTTGTTTTTATTCGATCTTCAAGGATCTTTGAGGCAAAATGAAAACAACTATTGATACTTTGATTGCAAATAGCTAGAAATCTTTTGGGACCGGGAAGGGGGGGGGGGGAGAATGAAATTTATTTTTCAACAAAACGCCCAAAATTTCCTCAAAAATCCTTTGATTGCAAAGACACTGACACTTATAGAGGCCGGGTTTCAATTTGCCGATCCCCCAGAATTGCAAATGTTTCCAATTTATTTAAGGTTATGAATGAGCTCCTCTCTTCTCTATACCCCTCCCGCTCTTCCTCAATACCTCGTCACTTCTTTTAGATACCCTCGTCAAACGGATTTGAACACTTTTATGACTCTTCAGACCCTGCGAGTCCCGTGATGACACTCTAACTCTCTTGCACCCTCTCTCTCCCACTCACTCAAACATCTCTTCGTCGGCATTCCGAAGCCAAATGTCTATAACAAGCCTCCTTTCAACCGCTTAATGAACCTTGAAGAAATCTCCTGACCGATGGAGCCCGAAGGCGAGGGGCAAAGAAGGTATCAGTGGAGGACGTTTCCACCCCCCTCCTGCCTTGCGATTTCGACAAAATGGGCTGTACCGGCGCTCCCCGTGAATTTTTTTGAAATTTGGATTTTTTCTCATGAAGGGGCGGAATGTCAGGAATATCTACACCAAATTTCAAGTTTCTAGCTCATCTGGATATGGTCGAAAAAAGTCGGTACGGACGGTACCACAGCGATTTTATATATATGGATCTAGAGTTTTCAATCGATGAAGCAGATTTTCCGGTTTACGGATGTGATAGGAAATAGTGGATCCTTATTCATATTTAGCTCTAAAAAACTCTTGCAGAATTTGACTCTTTGATTCACTTGTGCTTTGCTCGAAAAGATTCGTTAACTTTGGCCACATGGAATGAGCAAAAATGTGAAAATGAACATGAAAAAAAAAAACTATTTACGTTGGTATCGCATATCAAAGACGAAATTTTCTTCGCGCTGCTTTAAGGCCCCGGTTTATTTCCTTAAATTTTCTGATGATAAAATACACCAATAACATGAACACGATAAAACAGATTAACACGCACAGAATCACATCATGAATGTCTAGATCACTTTTGATGGTGATTTGTTGGTCATTTGTAAACCATCCCATTTTTAAGAAAAAATTAATTATTACAACACAAAAAAAAATTAGTGATCGACTCGAAGCACAGAGAGAGATTGACGCGACACACTTTTTCGTTTTCTACGCAGGCTCGCGACCTGGGCCCATAACCTGTTGTTTATATTTACGGTAATCATCAGAACGCAGTTTTTGTTGTGAGAAAGGCAGTTATTTATCAAACACGTGTCATTGGTAAGTAGCTCGAAGACGGCTAGTTCTAGAAATATAGAGGATGAGCTGCATTGTTAAAATGTAGAAATTGCACTCTGAGTTTTCGGCGTTGCCTGAACTGAGTTACTGAGTTACACGTGATTGCCAGCATAATTATCATTGAATTATAGGGAGAAAAAAAGTGATTACTTATAAATGTGTCACTACAACATTGACTAGGCGCCGTTTTGATTCTTAAGCTCAATCTATCTACAAGAAAAGTTTCTAAATAAGTAGAAATAGCTTGCGTTATTATGGTTAAAAGAAAGAGATGATTAGATATTAGAATAGATAGTTCATCAGCACTGAAGTAGGTATTCCTTCTGTATTACGTAAAATATAGATAATGCCCGCTAGGGGGGGGGGGGCAACCTGACAGCGGCTATATCCACTGCTTCACATGACTACCAACTTATGAATACAACAGTCTCCCACACTTAATGGAGCTCCTTGCAGTTAGATAAACTTTAACAAAATACTAACTTGAATTACGATCTGAAAGATATTGAGATGAAGTGACAGACTCGAAAATATTTACAAGGGATGATTGATTTCCTTGGACACTGTAGGAGTCGAATAATCATCATCTAGTTCAGATAAATTTTTGCGTAGCCCTCTAATCCATGCTCTACCTCTAGGGGCTGAAAAATTGGAGGGGACTACGTATAAGGTGTGATTGATGCTTCTATTGTTATATTGGACTTGAACACTTTGGGTGCCTAATGGTTCAACAATACCTCCATCATAAGTTCTGCATTGGATGAAACAAGGTTGCAGATTGTTTGACAAGTTTAGTTAGGAGGAGCGGTCTAAATCTTGACCTGGAAAAAATATACCCGTCAATTATGGGAGTTTTGACTCTCCAGTTTGTGACAGCCGTGACCTTCGAAATGGCCACGAGGAAATCGACACGAACACGAAGCGGCATGGTTCAACATTTTTTTAAAATTTGACGACCCATGGACTGCTACCATGTCTGAATTAAATAACTGCAGACTACCGATAAACCTCGTGCAACTCGGAGAAAGCGCAGGTTTATTTCACAAATGAAATAGGATAAATTGATCACAATCTAAGCCAAAGTTGATCACTTACTGCAGGAATGACATAATTTTTGTTGACAAGGACAAGTCATGATGGGTAATGTGTTAAGTGTTTACTCAGAAGCAAACCGGTGTTCGCACGAAGGCGCAAACATTTTAAAACACATTTCCTAACACTAACCTCTGCTAACAGTAATTGCTATCTAATAAACCAAATTATCAGTCGCATTATATGAGGAAAGAACGACCACTCTCCCGATAGCTGACTTCCTTATTCTTGTTCTTATAATCTTCATTAATTATTTGTTCTTCATTCTTCAGGCAAAAAAAAAGCAACCCATGATGGCATCCAACGAAGAATATATACCATCTGCCGACCATATTTGCAACATCCAAGACTTTGAAGATAGTGCCCTTCAAATTTTACCCAAGAAGGTCAAGGGGTATTACAAAAGTGGTGCTTGCAATGAATCTACCTTGGCCAACAACAAAAATGCCTTTCAAAGGTAAGGGAACTGCTTCTTCCCGCTTAAGTTCCTAATTTTTAAATTAATACTGAACACGATATAAGCAGCTTGAATGTTATTAAAGAGCACTAACATGAGCTACTTAAGTACCTAGCTAATATTATTTAAGTTTGGTTCCAATGGAAATTCCCCATCGATAGTCAAATTTGAATGGAGATATTAAATGGAGTGAACCGATCATAATAAATTATGCAAGTACACTGCATGTTAAAAAAAAAAAAAAAAAAAAAAAAAAAAAGATGGTTCTCATGTCTAAACCCATCCCTGTTTCATTTATGTTTGATTTACAGACTGCGAATACGACCTCGAGTCATGATTGATGTTTCCAAACGGAATGTTGAAACGAAAATTCTCGAACATAGAATATCCTTTCCGGTCGGAATAGCTCCGACAGCCATGCAAAAGATGGCTCACCATGAAGGAGAGATTGGGACAGCAAAAGGCTAGTGTGCGCTCAAAGTCAACCTTCTTCTCGAGCTTCTTTGAAACCTGGATTCTCTGACAGGGTCTCCTGGACTCCTTTTTCACATTTTCCTAATTTTATTCTTTTTCTTCAAACTCCTTAGAAATATTTACTAGGTCACATGCAGATGAATTAAAACAAGTCAGGGAAAAATGTGATTCGACTCGAAATAACATGCAACAGAAGCTTTTATGGCTGGAAGTTGTTTATTGGTACTATTGAAACAGCATTCAAAAAGTTCGCCGAAATCTAAGGATAGGGGTGGGGATTTGCACCCCCCCCCACCGAATTAAAGGATTTTCACATCTTTTCTTATGGCTTTCCGCAATTTGTGTCCGAACAACCACTCTAACCCTAAAATTGGACCCGATCAATTTTAAAGAGGATAAAATTTCCTACGAGATTGTTTACTCAGTTAAAAATTCCATTCACCCAGAAAATAGCTAGAATTTATAGAATGCCCTTTTATATGACCTATCACAAAATAGGGGTTGCCATCAGACAGTTACGACATCCCCCCCCAAAAAAACCAATTATGGGTTGTGACAGTATTTTTAAATGAACTTTCAGGTCCGAATTAATTTAAAACCGATTTTTCCGTATTTTTTTTTTTTTTTTTTTTTTTTTTTATGGTCACCCGTTCAAGAAAACCTTAGGGAGCAGGTTACCTACATAAAATAACCTGTATGTGGGGATCATCCCTAAAGAATGTTGAAATTTTAGCTTTTTAGCATTTGCACGCTGTTACAGCTTTAAATATTGTTAACTTCTCATAAAAAAAATAGCTGAATTTGTATCTTTTGGTCCTGTAATATTTAATGTGCACAATTGCACATATCCGAGTTTAATTTACGCCTTAAAGACATAGTGTGTCCGGCCATGTACGTGAAACCACGTATTATCGTTATAAGTTGCATGATGGAAGTATTAAGGTGGAGGCATTCAACCTCACCTATACGTCACAGCGCTACGAATCAGTACTCAACACTCACGTGACTGGCGAACGCGGTACCCGCAGCACCCACCAGCGAACACCCCTTCAGACCCCGCTCGCTAGATTCGTCGCGTTGGGACGTAGGTGGGGTACGAATTCTTCCACCTTTATACTTCCATCATGCATACGTAGCTCTTCTCTCCTCACCGCGACCACAATCGCGTATTTTGGACCCGCTGATTTCAAATTCGGCCTTGGTATTCACTCAAAACTCATACTTTTTCTATACTATCGAATTTTTCGCGACGAAGACGTAATTGGAATTTACTTAAAATCCAGGCCAATTTAATGAAAACTGATACCATTAATGAAATAAGCGTCTCAAATTATACACGAAAGCGATGATGAAGTGAAATTGCAGGAGGAGAATTACTCTAAAGCACTGAAAAATTGGTCAAATTAACACTGATGGATGGTAAATGTCGCGGACACATTATGTCGTTTTGGATGCTAACGTCTATAAGAACGATATTCTTGAAGGTTAAACAATACGTCAGAGGTTCGGGTTTGTTTAATGTGAAGTGTTTTACCAACAGCTGCTGGTGAAATGGGAACTGTTTTCATTTTATCGACGCTTAGCACTACCAGTATTGAAGAAGTGGCCGCAGCCGCTCCAAATACCATCAAATGGCTTCAGTTGTACATCTATAAAGACAGGTTCATTTTTCAAGCTTTTCCAAAAATTTTTAACTTTAACCTTTTTAAGAAGCATAGCCTTACCGATAACCTGGAACCAAGTTGAAGCGAGTGAGTGGATGTGTACCTCAGTGTAGTAAACTGTTTCTCAACTTTTTTCACCCATGCTTCAATCAAGATGTTTGTTGAATAACTGTTTATGCAGCTTTCTGTCACACGATCTCTTTGTTCTATGACTTTCAAAAGAAAGTATCCTGATAGAAATTTTCAGTATTTCATTTCTCGGCCAATTTGCGAATTTTTAAGGTTTTCAGGTATTTCAGAGTCTCACACTATTTCCACTTGTGAAATTTTGCCTCAAAAAATTTATAACGATGGAAAATGAAAGAAAAAGTCATCAAGAACAGTTTCGATGAAAGGACTTAGTAGAGGCGATTTCCAACGTATTTCCTACCACCAAATTTTTCCGAAACCCCCAATTTTTTGAGTTCTGGGGGCTTTTTGGACGAAGGACATGGCACAATCCTTATGGGAACTGGCTTACCCCTAAATGTTTTTTAAGTATTATAAATCGACTGATTATCACTTCAAGAGAAAAAGTTCTCCCGGCACCAAAGTGATCCCATGTCCTGTTTTTTAGCTATTAAAGCTCAAAGACGGGAACTACTTCTCTCGTGCGTCGGCGCGTAATGATGAAGTAGTGCCGCCGGCCGCCTCACAACTCGGCTCAACGTAGAGTGTGGTCGGCCCATTTCGATCATTCATTCACCCGCTCGACTACCTGCCGAATTCTCTCTTTCTATTCCACAGCTCGTCTCTCTCTCCCTCTCCCTCAATGCGATCGGAAAAGTGTCTCTGTTTACCTGCCGTAATCGGTATCCTCAGGGGAGAGGGGAGGTTGAAGCTGGGGGGTGATCACGGAGGATCGTTTCGTTTTGGTATCGTTATCGTTATCGTTTGCATTATATCAAATGGGCTTGCTTCTGCGCAACTCGATCGCGCAGGTGATCCCCTCCTCACCTCTTCCTACTTCAAACGATCGAGATTACGACAGCCTGCGACTCATCTCTTCCTATCGTCCGTTTCAATCGTTACGAGGAGCTCAAAACGATTCGATCAGTTGAGCCACCCATAAGGTTTCACGTAAACGATAACGATAACGATACCAAAACGAAACGATCCTCCGTGATCACCCCCCAGGAGTATCAACAACTTCGGTATCTTAAAGCGTCCGAGGCGCCACGCGCGACTACTCATTACGAGAGAGATGACAGTAAACTAATGTGACCGAAAGAATTCGGAAGAAGCAAGAAAATCCGAGAAATGCATAAACACGGAAACAGACGAATTGTTTTTGCTCGTCTCTTGGAACCCAAACGTGCTCGGGTGCGGAAAGAATAGCGTGCGGGGTCTGGGTGAGGGAGAGGGAGAGAGAGACGAGCAGTGGAATAGAAAGAGAGAATTCGGCAGGTAGTCGAGCGGGTGAATGAATGATCGAAATGGGCCGACCACACTCTACGTTGAGCCGAGTTGTGAGGCGGCCGGCACTACTTCATCATTGCGCGCCGACGCACGAGAGAAGTAGTTCCCGTCTTTGAGCTTTAATAGCTAAAAAACTGGACATGGGATCACTTTGGTGCCGCGAGAACTTTTCCTCTTTAAGTGATAATCTGTCGATTTATAATACTTAAAAAACATTTAGGGGTAAGCCAGTTCCCATAAAGATTGTGCCATGTCCTTTTGAATCGGCCCTTGAGGCCAGCCTGTTGCGAATTTTTCAAAAATTCCTGACGGGTCCTGAAAAGACGAATCAAGACTTTTGGATTGATGTGTCACATCAAATTAAATTGGAAGTTGTATTTTGTCAAATCAAACTTGGTACTATTTTCAAATTGAAGGATTTAAAGAATCGCAGAAACACTGCTAAACTTTGCCAAATTTTCCAGAAGTTCGCAATTTTTTTCTTTCAGAAACATCACTAGAAGACTGGTTGAACGCGCGGACAGAGCTGGCTTTAAAGCTTTAGTTCTAACGGTTGATACACCAAAATTTGGAATTCGTTATGCCGATGCAAAGAATAAATTTGAAATTCCGGCTCATCTTAAGTACGTTAAAGCTTTTGATTATGCCTCTCCCCCCCCCCTTTGGTTTTTAAAATTGGGAGCATCAGCTGTTTTCCATTATGATGTAATGCGGGAACAGGAACTCGCACTGCTCCAAGGTTCTAATTAAGTATTTACGTACTGTCAACGAATTGAAGGTCGCGAGATTTTCTC
The DNA here is from genome assembly GCA_011764245.1 of Trialeurodes vaporariorum. Taxonomy (NCBI): domain Eukaryota; kingdom Metazoa; phylum Arthropoda; class Insecta; order Hemiptera; family Aleyrodidae; genus Trialeurodes; species Trialeurodes vaporariorum. The sequence goes on along the minus strand of VMOF01000111.1, from coordinate 60,776,208 downwards.
GAGTTAAGTTTCGCCTTGAAAGTTGAAAAATTTGTTTGACCCCCCTCCCCCCGCCCTAAATACTCCGCAAGGGCCTGTCGAGGGCTTTGGAAAATATGAAAAATGAAAAAGAGGGGTCGGTCAATTCCCTGGCTAAATTACAAAAAATTTTAAAATCATGCCAAAAACTGGGCTTAATTTGGAGAAAATTTATGGCCAAAAAAATCCTGTAATTTCTTTTGAGACTCGCAGAGTTTTTATCCTTTTTTCAGATTAGCAAACTTCTCTGATGACAAATCTTATATCTCCGGAGCAACTCAAGGGAGTAGTGCGCTCAGCAAGTACGTGAATGATATGTTTGATCCCACTCTAAGTTGGAAGGATGTTCAATGGTTGAAAAGGTGAGTTGTTTTCTTTTAGGGATATGGTTGGAAATTTGCTGTGACCAACAACAAATAAGTCATTGCAGGGTGCCAAGCGATCAGAAAACCGTCAAACAGCATGCACTAATCCGTGAATATGGACTTCAAATACGTAAGTACATTACTTGTTACAAAGCGCCAAACTTTGAGGCGCCACCGCCGGCCATTTAGTGAACTCGAGGTGCTCGCTATTCTTCAGAATAAACGCGTAGTTCCGCCAAATTAACGCACTCGTAGTCCGTGCCCGTGCGACAGTGCCTTGGTGCTCCTTTTAAGCAATTAATAACGAACTGGCGTAACGTGGACTGGATTAAAAAAGACTATATTAATGAATACAAGGATTACTAACGATAATTTAAAAGAATTGTAAAACTAAAGTTTCCTGGCAAATGAATTAAAGTCACTAAATAATACGATTACTAAAGAAGATTCAAATTAAAGGCAACGTATTACTCACAACGATACTTCTCTGACATGAGCAGGTGAGTAGGTCAATACCTAAAGACCCAGAAAGAAGATCTTGAAATGGTCTTGAGCAAGAGAAGGCGCAGTATTTTGTCACACGTCATAGCACACATAGGGACAGGGATGTGATCAACTCCATTAAAAGATCACCTATCTCCTATCTTTACGCAATCCGAGCGATGTGACGCGGTGAAGGACAATTCAATGATTTGAGGGATCCGAGTCTATGGCCAAAGACACTTATCCTTCCTTTCTGCCTTTATTTATGCTCCTTTGCCCCACCAATAACTATAACCGCTCCATTTCTCGGCCCTAGCGCCAAGTCTTCTATGATGTCTTTGCACTGTCTACTGGCCATCAGAGACAAACTCCGATGAATTTTCTTAGAGGATATCAGTGATATTCATGACTTTCATTTATCGATAATATCCAGCTAAAATAGATATTTGGAGGCCCTCAACAAGTCTTTATCACTGTAAGTGCAATGTTACATGGTATTTTGGATTTCCCAGAGTGTTCAAATTTTTTTCTCAACCATGCACATATCTTGATAAAAAGGGGTAGTTATTTTTTTATTTTGTCATGACATGTTTGCTCGTTGTTGACGGTTCATTTTCAATTCAAGCCAATACAGTATTTGTCTCCCTTTGCAGCATTACGAAATTGCCCATTATCTTGAAAGGTATCCTGACAAAAGAGGATGCCAAAAAGGCAGCTGATGTAGGTGCTGCAGCTATCCTGGTTTCAAATCACGGAGCTCGACAGCTGGATACAACTCCTGCCTCTGTAAGTACTCTTACTAGATCTGCACGAGCTGCTTTATCAGATGGATTGATCTGTAACTGGAAACGGAAAGAGGGAGAGAGGGAGAGAGGGAGAGAGAGAGGGAGAGAGAGAGAGGGGGGGGAGAGAGAGAGAGAGAGATGGAGAGAATTTTTTTATTTGATTTAGCCTGGCCTGAATCTCTTTCTTGCCTAGGACCAGGAAAATTAAATACGTAAAATTTATAACTGACGAATTATTTTCAAACTTAATAATTCACCAAAATACAGGAATAAATAAATAAATGAGGAAATAAAAAAAATTATAATAAGAAATAGATAAACAAGTTAATAAAATAATAGTAATAAACAGACAAATAAATTAATTAATGAAAAAAAAAACAAAACAGAACAAAAATAAATAGATACATAGATAGATAAATAAATAAAAATTTTAGAAAGAATCTCGGTGTTTATAAACAATATTATTGGTTGATAGGCAAGCAATCAAATTTGAAGGACACCGCGCTCTGCTTATGGGAACTGGCTCCCAGTCAAATTTTTTTAAATTGAAATATGTTGCGGAAAAGTGTCTCCTGGAAAAAAGCTCTCACGGGCGGAAAAAAAATAATGACAGGATTTCGAGATATCCGCGTCTAAAGTTGGGGACTATTTACCTGGTGCTTCGTATTCTCGTACGTAGCAGGCCGCTTAACTACTACGCCAACTGGAAACCTTCTCGGTCGAATCGCCCGACTCAGCGCGCATTGATAGAACTACTTCCTTTTCAGTCCCTCCCAACTGCTTATTTGTTTACCCCACACACACTGCTCTGCCTCTGCTATGCTCCCCCCCTCAATCAATATAAATAAATCAATGAATAATAAAAGAGAAATAAACAAATAAACAAAAAAAAGGACGCAAAAACTAGATGTCAGATATTGCGAGAGAAACAACAATGAACTATTATTAATCGGAACAACATTTACAATGAGGGAGAGAGCAGATAGTTTGCAGAGAAAAAGAAAACGTTGGTGTAGGTAAGTAATCAGTTAAAGGAGTGGTCAAGATGAAGCATGGCCGTCGAGGCAGAGCAGTGGGTGTGGGGTAAACAAATAAGCAGTTGGGAGGGACTGCAAAAGGAAGTAGTTATATCAATGCGCGCTGAATCGGGCGATTCGACCGAGAAGGTTTCCAGTTGGCGTAGTAGTTAAGCGGCCTGCTACGTACGAGAATACGAAGCACCGGGCAAATAGTCCCCAACTTTAGACGCGAATATCTCGAAATCCTGTCATTATTTTTTTTTCCGCCCGTGAGAGCTTTTTCTCAGGAGACACTTTTCCGCAACATATTTCAATTTAAAAAAATTTTACTGGGAGCCAGTTCCCATAAGCAAAGCGCGGTGTCCTTTAGAAGAAAAAAAATATCTATTAAGTAATATTAAAACCGGTGTGGACCTACGGTATTCATCTGTGGGGCAGCGTGGCTGAATCCAACATTAATCTGATAGAAAGGTATCAGAGCAAAGCACTTAGAGAAATCGTGAATGCTCCCTGGTATGTTTACAACCAAAACATACGGGAAAGTTAAAAGCCGATACGAAAAGAGAAGAAATTGGTAAAAATGTATAGTATTAAATATGAAAATAGGTTATAAAAGTACCCGAAGAACTTGGCAATAAATATATTAGATAATATCGATGAAACCAGGCGCCTTAAAAGATTTAAGCCCCTGGACCTGCCCATTACATATAATAACTTGTAAATATTGAACCCGCACAAAATGTGCTTTTTAATAATTAAGTACCTTGTACCCTTAATGGAGGGTACTACACTCATGTATTTTAATTTGTGAAATAATATTCTCATAGGCTCTTATCCTGTGATACGCTGTTCTCTTAATCCCTTTAAAGTGTGCTTCTTTTTGCTTGAATTTTCAGATAGAAGCATTACCAGAAATTGCTCAGGCTGTTGGTGAGAGGGTTGAAATTTATTTGGATGGTGGTGTTCGCTATGGGACTGATGTTTTTAAAGCTTTGGCTCTTGGAGCTAAAATGGTATGATTTTAAGTTTTACTCAAGGTGACCCTGAGTTATAGATAATGAATTGATTTTGACTGCTCGTTATGTAAGAAAATGCTTTGTTTTTGAAACCTCAAATGTCATGTAAACGGAAGATTATTCCGTAGTAGTTGCTGTGGAAGTCTTACTCGAGAAATGTCTGAAAAATTCGCACTTCCGAGAATTTGTGAATTTCCTCGAGATGAAAATGAACTGTTTTCTCCCCATTGGGTAAATGAAATTTTGATCTGATTCAACCATCTTGTAGGAAAGTATATCTTTTTTAAAATTGATTGAGTCTAATTTTAGCGTTGGAGTGGTTGGTTGGACGCCATTTGAGGAAAACCGTGAGAAAATGAGCAAAAATCCTCTCATCCATGACGGAAAACGTGGGCAAAACCCCCTTAACTTAGCTCGTATTTGGGCGAAATTTTTATTTGTTGTTGAGATAGTACCAAAACAACTTCCAGCCATAAAATCTTCTGTTGCAATTTATACTGGGTTAGCCCCTTAGTAGGGCTATTCTCCCCTAACTATTGAATTTGGTAAGTTTTTAAGATAAGTTGGAAAAAAAACTCCAGCCTTCAAGTTGTGAACGCATCAATCCTTGAGGAAATTTTCTAATTGTGGCCTGTTGAAGTGTTGTGTGTCGAATTGTTTCGTCCTCCTCTTTTGACTAGGCTTATTTAGTGGAATTGATCTTTCGTGTACAAAATGAGAAGCAATTCATCGCGTGAACTATAGTCCGTTTCAACAGAATGAAAGCTTGAGCTGGACTCTTTCCCCTACGAGTTTTACCCCCACTCTCGTGCCTGCGATAACTCAAGACCAGTCGAGGGAGTAGGGCTCGGGGATTCCGTCCATCTCAAGGGACATTGAGGAATCAGCAGTGTTGCTTTTAGGATAAACATCGTAAAATACGTGTGCACTCAGATACGACGGGCGCGGTATTTTACCTGACTCAAATGACACTGTGGCAGCGGAGGGTTTCTTCGCTGTGAAGCCTTTGAATACCTCAATTTCCATTGTGACGGACGGAGTCCCCGAGCCCTACTCTTGCGAAGAGTCTCGAGCAGAGCCGGGCAAAAAATTATTCGGATATCATTTGGTGAGTCAGGCAATGCCGAGTCAATCGGCTTAATCTACGAATAATTCTACAATTGACCTATACCTTCCGTGCGTTTTTCCTTTCCTCAGCTCAGGTAGAAAATCCAGTTTTCAGTGTTGCTGGAGTCTACAGTCTAGCTCAAGCTTCTATTCTATTGAAACGGACTTTAAACGAGTAAGCTCTTTACCCTTCTTCTTTAGGTATTTATTGGCAGACCAGCAATCTGGGGATTGACCAATGCCGGCCAAGCAGGCGTAAAACGAGTCCTCAATATATTGAAGACTGAGTTTGACAACGCCATCGCTCTCTCAGGTTAGTTGAATTACTACTGCTGCTCTAAACTTGGAGAATCTCTTTCATCGGTGTGGTGGAACTGATTAGGAAGTTTACAATAGGAAGCTCTGCACTCCTGCTGTGGCTGAGACCTATACTTAAGTTTTCCCAATAAAATAGTTTTTTCCAAATTGTTTCAAGCTGCAGTCATTCTGAAATAATTTTGATAATTTCATGAGATAGCACTTAATGAGACGAACTTTTTTTTCCAAATTCAAGAATGTGCAAGGCTAACGTCATAGCGTGAAGGTAGCCGTGTACTCAGTTTTTTTGGCGATATTTTCGTTGCAAATTATCGGACATTTGAGGCAGCAACAGATTCATGCAGCACTTAATTCGTCGCAACTTTTGATGTGTCACACGACCTTATAACGTTTTATAAAAAAATCGACACGGCTGAGCGTGAAGTTGGCCGTGTACGCAGTTCTTTTTGCAAATTTCGCGACAACCATTGGGCCGGCTGATGTCGGGTTGACGGAGCAAAATAGCACTTAATTAGTCCTAAATTATGACGTAGGTTGCAAAATTAATTCCGCATAGTGCCGGGCCAGCTTCATGGAACTTCTTTCTTGGCCCTTTGCGATATGCAGACTCTTTTTTTGAAGTGATTCGGTCCGGGCGGTTAGCGGGGATGTACTCACACATGCATAATTATTCTTTCTTTTACAGGTGCCTTGAATGTTGAGGATATACAAAAGAGTATGGTGGTTCACGAATCATATTACTCTAAACTGTGATTAGAATTCAAAAAATATTTATGACCCCTCTGACGATCTAATTTGTGAACAAGACCTGAAGAAAAACTTCCATTCTCTTTCTTATTGTTCATGATTTTTATGTGCCTTAAAAACTTAAAATACATTTTTCACTCATTGTTGTTTACTTAAAAATGTTTTCCTTTAAAATGCGTCGGATCAAAATAATTCAAAAAATTAAAACTCTTTCAAAGGAGTTTTCTGGATCTAATTATTACAAGTATTTTTCAAATTATCTGTGACTTGAAATTTTTGCCGGCAAAGATACAAAAATCCCTTGAGAGGACAGTTAAAATTCGTTACTAAAATTGTCAAGGTCATTCATGAATTCGACACGTAAAATATACCCGGGGTACACATCGTTTTGTGAGCGCTAAGTCGAACTAAACATCTGAGTCAGTGTTTTATTTTCTTGTAATCTTCCAATCATGTAATTATCTGCGGGCGGCACACAGTGTTCGGAGCGACCCGAATTCCTGACGGAAACTTCTAACATGTTCATTGTTCACATTTCATTGAAACTTGGTAACAGGGAGTTTGTTAGGTCGCAGATTTTATTTTTTGTGTTTGATTTAACACTAGATTTAAATTACCTACTATAGACGGTTTGTACGTCTTTATTGCAAAATCCCCAGTTTTGAGCTAACAGATGACCGAGATCTATTATTGCAATTTTCTGCTACCAGTTTTTACTAGAACGTTCAGAAAAATGTATTTTAGAACTATTTCAGCCTTAGATTGGCGAGCAATTTGAGGGGGGGGGGGGATATTGTCACGTGACTATGGCTCATCTTGCGATCGTGAAAATGACTAAGTCTGCAAGGTCACTTTTAAAAATCGATGGAAAAAAAAATGCAAGTTTCTGCAGCCAATTTTAACTGGAGTGTTCAGAAAAATGTATGGCTCAACCTTCCCAGCCTTACATTTGCGTCCCTTTGAGGGGAATGAAATACTGTCACGTAAACATGGCTCATCTTGCAATCGTGAAAATGACTAATTAATTGTAAGAACCACACTAACTGCAATCCAATTAAATCACAAATGGCTGATCTGAGTGTTTTAAACCCTTCAGAAGGATGGTATGGCTGTAAAACCCACTTCTGAGCCTATTTCAATTTTGAGGTTTCTGCCATAGTTCCGGGTCGCTCCGAATACTGTGCGGCGTGGGTGCCCCGACCCAACCAACCCCTTTTCACACCAATGGGTCTGTTCCAAACTTTTGCTACAGCGCAATAGAGTAATCAATCTCACGTAAAATCGCGTGAAAAGTCCATTGGTATGCAAACCTGTATGCAAGCACCACGAACACCCAAGATGGCCAACCTCACAACATCGATCACAACCAATCACTCACAACGCAAACAACTCATAACCTCCGATGCTGTGAGGTTGTTAACGTCTGCCATCATGGATGTTCACGGTGCGTGCACACAGGTTACTCGATATTTCACCGTCATCTTGGGTTTCAGTTAAACGACTCTTGTGAGTTATTTAATACTGCATTTTATGACTTTCTGATACCACCAATGGACTTTTCACGTGATTTTACTTCAGATTCAACACTCTATATCGCTGTAGCAAAAGTTTGCAACAAACCCATTTAGTCAAATTAGCGCCCAAAAATGTTTGACGTTTTGCCCTCCCTGAGGGGCCAAAATGTTAAACTTTTGGGGAGCTTGACTACAGTTTTGTCAAAGCTGCATTATTTTCTGGAAAGTGCTTGCTTTTATGAGTGTTTGAGACTCCTATTTTTTTTAAATTTTGAATTTTCAAACGGGAGTAGTAATTTTATGAAAATGGGTCCAAATTTAACTTGACGTCAATAAATCGAAAACAAAAAACGACAACGACCTCTGATTTACGCCAGAAGAATTAAAATGTATGCTCTATCCAATGACGTATCAAGACAGGGATGCCTATCGAAAACTTTGCGTTTGAGTCGTTTACCCCAAAACCCAAAAGTTGGGCCCCGCTCAAAAGACAGTTCGTTTTAAGTTATTAACATCTCCCAAGTTTGGTTTTTTCATAAGCAGCCGTGCCGGGACTTTTGGCCCACCTTTTGTACACATATACGTATAAGAAATTAAACATGCAGGACAGTTAGAACAAACGTAAATATTTTCACAAGATTTTATTTATATACAAAATAACAGGCGAGAAAAAATAGTATTATTTTGACTTGAAAAATCTGATCAAAAATTTCAGACGTGAAACCTGAAACACCCTGTATACGCAGGGTGTAACGAAAGCCCCTCCTCTCTCCCCCGACTATTTTTGAACAGTCAATATTTTTTTTTTTTTTTCAAAAAACGCCAAAACGCGTGAACTCTTATTTTGGAAAAAGTTTCTTTCAAGCCCCAAAAAAGATTTTGGGTGGCATCTCCTTGAGGGCTATTTGGGGTTAACTTCGTTTTTTCAAATAGAGAAGGAATTTTTTTATTTGAGGAACCCATTCTTGATTTGAAATAATGAAAATGGCGCAAATCGGGATTGTCAACTTCCCCCGTTCAAAAGTTATGGGGAACAACATTTGTAAACAGCTGTTGCCCCCCTATTTTTATCTCGCGAAGGACGTCCTAGAAAAACGGAATTGACGGCAAATGGAAGGTATTTCCAAGAGCTAGAAGAAGACCAAATGTCAAAGTCTTGTGACCAGCCCGACAGCCTCCCCTTCAAGACGCTCGAAAAAAGTAGGGGTACAAAGCAAAGACCCTACGCTACAGCCTACCCACTTTGCGCCTGAAGGGGGGTCACTAGACTTGGATTCGTGGTGGTCTTGTAGATCTTGAAAAAACCTTCAATTTGCCGCCAAGATCATGTTCTTGACACCTTTCGACCTCGAGAAAAATATGGAGTGACACGGGAGCTTAACCAAAAGTAAGCCCCCCTTTGCGCCTGGACCAAAAATCGCAGATATTTGAAACTTGATGGTCTTGAAGCTCTTGATGGGATCTTTCATTTCCGGTCAATACCGTTTTTCTGAAACGTTTCCATCGCGAAAAGAAATAGGGGGCAACGGCCTTTCACAAATGTTGACCCCCGATAACTTTTGAACGGGCGAAGTTGAGAATCGAAGTTTGCGTCATTTTTCATCATTTTTTATGAGGACTTGATTCCTGAAATAAAAACACCCCCTCTCTATTTGGAAAGACGAAGTTGCTCTCCAAATACCCCCTAAGAAGGAACCCACATAATCTTTTTGGTGGCTCAAAATGAGATTTTTAAAAAGAAGCTTGGACCAAAATATGAGTATACGTGTTACGGCGTTTTTTGAAAAAAAATAAAAAAATTACCCTTCAGAAACAAGAGACGGGGGGGGGGGGATTTTCGTTACACCCTGTTTACACAGCGTGTCTGAGAAATAGGTTCACACTTTTGGTAGAGCTCATTTAACGAAAGATGGCAGATGACAGCTCATCCGGCTTCCTGCGCCGTAGGTTCGTTTGTGTCTCCGCGCATCGAAGTCCGAAATACATACTCGCCCACTGTAAACAGTATACAAGCCGATTTGCCATCAGCCAACTTTCGTAAAATGACCTCTATGAGGTCTTAGCAGGGAAGAAAAAAATCTGAAAAATACTTCAGATAAATACTTCAGATAATGCATAGAGTAAAATTGAGTCAGAATAGAACAAAGCGAAAGCGAGGTACACTGAGAAAAAAATATGGTTGGGTATCCATAAATATGGATCTGGTAACTGTACTTTACTGTCCCCAGACAACTTAATTTTTGTGATTACGCCACACATACCAAGATTGTTAAACTCATGTTGTTTGAGCAACCATCCAGGATGGTTACCTTGACCGTTCTAGATGGTTCTACTGAGCATCCAAGATTGTAAAATTTAGGCTACAAATAATTAAAGAAAAACAGCAAAATTTATCGGCGCTACTCGGACTTAAACCTGTGTTTTCTGCGCGGTGGTCCAGCGCTCTATCAGTCGGCCACAACTCGAACTTGTTTAAGGGGGCAGTCACTACGCCATATAATAGATCTAGTGAGGAACCACTCGCTTTTAAAAGAAGTTTCTATACATACTCAAAGCCTTGCTATCGTTCTGCGCTCTTATCCCTATAATCTTAATAAATGCTCTTAGGGCTATTATTGGTTTTCATTTAAAAATAACTCCATCAGTCGAGTTTGGGGCCGAACATGAAATTGCAATCACAAATATCAGATGCTGAGCTTAGAAAAAAACGTTAATTTACAGATCCCCTAAAGAAAAAAAAAATATAAATACTCAGTGCAGAAACTTTAGATACTTGCACCGACAATGAACCCTTTTTGGACGCTGCAACGTAAAAACTCAAAGCAAAGAAACGGCCGTAGAAATTGATGCGGCGCCAGGCGCTATCTTAATTTTCTATCCATTCAATTATAGCTCACGTGAACATATTGACTAACAAAATATTACTAACAAATTCATCGGTCACCTCAAATTTCATTGACACATTTTATTACACCACAATGTTTCGAAAAAATCATGAACTCTGAGCTCAGACTACATAATTCCCATCTAGTGGACGGTTACAATTTAAAAATTGGTTTTTTGACATTCCAAGCGTACTAACACAGTTCTATCCCGAATAAAATTAAATTCATTAATGAAACTAAATCTACGGTAGACTGTCTACCCATTCCGATATGCCTTTCCAATGAACTATTACGATTATCAAATCGCCTAATCCACCATCTTTCCATTTTTATGAGAAAATACAAGCGAGTAAATACTTTGGGCTCACACACTTTCGGACAAAAGCCGCTAGACATCGAGTAACTGGATATCGGATCTGTCATTTTTGGACGCAAGTGTATTTTGGACAGATTATATTGGACATTTTTAAGCACATTTTGACTTTGGACGTGAAAAATTGGACATTACGGTTTTTTACACTAAAGTTTTGGACAACTGTGGATTACTCAACCCGCCCAACCCTAACCTCAGTCGCAGACTTCCCACGCTTTCTTCCATTCTGGTTCGGACTCAGCTTTACTCTATAAGATAAAGTGCTGCATTTCTCCGCTTTTTTTTGCTTTCATTTGTAAACACTCTACCCTGGTACAACAGATTCTGGATGATCGAGTACAGTGATGACTTAATAGTTTGATCATTAATAGCACATTTTTTTAAAAGTAGAGAGTAAAACAAAGTAAAATTAATAAATAAATAAATCGATCAAAAGCTTTTGGGAGAAAAACAAAAAACAAAACAAAAGAACAACACGTTTTCCATTCTCGGCTCCTGCATGGCGCAATCATGACTGGCCTTTCTTCTCCTCTTCAAACGGCTGAAAATCGATCGATGCACTGTTGATGCAGAACCGTTTTCTTTTTGGCGGCGGTCCATCGTTGAAGACATGTCCAAGATGAGCATCACATCGGGCACACTGCACCTCCGTCCGGATCATACCTGGATTAGCGATTAATAATAGTAGATTGGCTCCAACTGATTAGTAGAGGAAGGCCGGATGCATCATTGGATTCAGAAAATAATGATGGAGGAAGAATAAAATAGAAAGTAGGAAAGGATGACCGAGGAAGTTAGCCAGAAATTCACAATATAAATAAAGCAAAAGAAAAGTTTTCGGAAGACGGGAAAAATGGAGAAAAAATAAAAAAAGATGGAGAGGAGAGAGAAAAAGCACAGGGGAAAAAAGAAAGAATGAATTAGCTTCCACCAAATTTTAATCCTTAAAAAAGAATTTACAAATAAAATGAGTTTTTTATATTCCTGAATACCTACAGTAATTCTAGTGAAACAATTGCGCACATCAGGTAAATGAAAAATGTCTCGATCTCAACGAAAAATTCACAAGGAAAACAGCGGTGTCAAAAATTAGTTTCTTTTTTACGTAGTAGCGAAGATGCAGCAGTTTAAAGTTATAGCTCGATATGATAACATCAAACATGCTGTGTTTTAAATTCACTCGCAAAATGTAGATCATAGAGACTTTTTTAACCGGCGGGCCATTGGCATTTTTCAATGGGTAAAAGGAGGTAACGTTTTGCTCATACATATACGGGGTGTTCCAAACCCATGCGTCAAACTTCGGGAGCGTACATAAAGAGCCCAAATGTGTCTTTTTCCCTATAAACATAGATCCAAAGAAGGTCGCTCTTTTGAGCTGGATCCCCCAAAATGTTGAGAAATATAAAGTTTCTTTGAAATAGCACCCACAACCAAAAACCGAAAGCCAAAGAATGTGCGTCACTCGGTAATACGAGTATAATTGATTTCATTACATCGAAAAATTCACAAATTAAGACTGACAATGCTTCTCAGGTAATCTTGTATATTTGAAGGCAAAAAATGTATGTTACCGATAGTACATTATAAAAATAATTAAAGAAATCGAAGGAGAAAAAGAAATTTGGTCTTATGGCATTTCTGCGATTCGACGCGTTTTAAGCAAGATAGTTGCTGCGCAATGTGGAATAGTCAGCGCTTTTACAATGGCGGGCGGCAGTAAGTCTGCGGCCTGACAACCTACTACTCCTTCAGGCCACCAAGCCGGCTGCCATAGCGTTGACTATTCTTCATTAAAGTCTCTATATACTATGAGAGTTGCGCCAACATTGAATCCCTTTCTGATTGGCTCTCAGATTTAGGCTATCAAGAAAGCCCCAAGAGGCAAATGCAGATGGCGGATTGTTTGTTTACTTTTCGCGCACTAGCTTTCATTACACATTTGAAGTAATAGTGACCGCAGTAATTATTGTTAATTTTTTCATCTGCTTGACTTATATTTTGGAGAACATTATCTCTTTCAAGAACGACCGTTTCCAAGCCCCCCCCCCCCATCAGATTTCAGTTAGGCAACACTTTTCAAGAAACTGTGAAGTGAAATGCTTCCCGTCAAAGGTACAAAAATACCTAAAAAGTTTTGTCTGAATTCTGAAGGGAATCGGTGAATTTTACGCGTACTCAAAATACCTCGGGAATGGAGTGCGACCTAAAATTTACAACATTATTAGAGTAAGCCTCCTGTACTAGCAAACGCAAAAGTATTGGCAGTCAAGAATTCATTGTACCTACAAATACAAGGTTCAAATATGGTGGCTTAAAGATGTCATACTGTTCCTACAATTGTATTTCTTTCATTACGCGACTTTGAAACAATATATTGACCTCGCAATTTCCGTGCAAAACTATCGTAGATAAAAACATTGCATTCCATTTTCCTAGTGCGCGCGACTGACCCATTCAGAATTTTAAAAAAATGCCTAATAAAAGAAGTGCCAATAAGGCAAGTTTTTGGCCCTAAAAATTATCAAAATTTAAATTGGTCCAAAAGTTTGAGTAAAATGGCTTTGATTACTTTTAAAGGCATACATTTTTAGGTTTGAGTAGAGATTACGAGTTATTTGAACTTAAGTGGCGTATTTTACTACCTCGAAGTGGGTCACTTCAGTGTTTTCCACGAAAAAAATCCGTATTTTTCGAAAAATTCTTGGATATTTAGATATGGCGGATATAGTTTGGGTTTCTCCTTTAAAAATGTTATTTGGTCACTAAATATGTGAAAAATGCTTAAAAATAGTCGCCGAACTAGATCCGGCTTGTACTTAAAATATTAACTTTTCTGATTTAGTGAAAATGGAAAACTTGAACGAATTCGGTTAATATCTGTGCAGTAATAATTATATTGCAACCTGGGCACCTGTCGAACCATGACATACGTTTGACAGGTTGCCAAGATGCAACATTGCTATTATCGCACGTATATTAATCGAAGTCGTTCAGGTTTTCCATTTTCGCGAAATTAGAAAAGTTAATATTATAAGTGCGAGCCGGACACATTTCGGTGACTATCTTTGAGAAGGTTACTCGTTTTTAGTAGCCAAATAACATATCGAAAGGAGAAAACCGAAACATGTCCGGTTTTTATCTAAATATTCAATAATTTAACGAAAAGTAGGGACACCCGTTTTGTGTCTCCGTGAAAGACACAAAACCGACCCATTTGGTGGTCGTGAAATACGACATTGTTAAACCTAAAAATAAAAGCTTTTAAAAACAAGTTGGCCCGTTTCACATGAGCTTGTAGACCATTATAAATTTTGACCATTTATGGGGCCAAAATCCGGCCTCATTGGGCACTCCTCCTACACCGAGTAGGTACGCAAATATCAATTTTTAATTAGGCAAATGGAACCCTATCAACATCAACTTCACCTCAGAGTAACAAAATTGGTGAAAAACAAGCAAAGGCAGGTGAGGGGCATAAAACCTTTTTTTGAAATGTGATTTAAAAAAAAAAAAATCAAGCTTTAATAATTGATTAGAGTTTACAAAGTTCATCCCAGACCACTTTGCAATGAAAAAGGATTCCAACTTTGTTGGTTTGTTTTTTATTGCTGGTACGAAGGGAGGATTGACAATTACTGTTAAATTGTCTCTGCAACGCGTCCTGGTGGTTGAATATGCCATTTTGTAAGGAGAAGTACTATAACATATTGACTCTAATTGTAGGTTAGTTAACATCTTGTAGGTTAGTTAGGGTTTCGCAGGCAATCTGATAACACTATATTTGTTAATTTAAAACCAGGTAAAATATCGATGGTACTGAGTATTCCAATCCCAAAAGCTTGCCATTTTTTGAGGGTTTAAAGATAAAAACAAAAACATGCAGTACTTACTTTCATGACTAGAGAGAAATACAGCTAAGTATCCAAAAGTCCCGTACCGGCGCCAAACCTTTTAAGCGGTTTCACTCATAAAAACGAAACTTTCAACATCCTCCAAAATCAATGAGATCTACTTTATGGCGCATCCGAAATTTTCGGTGAGGGCACGCGAGCGCCTCTAAAAGGGGTTCCGCCCTCCACCCCAACTTTACATTTTCAAATGACAGCCCCAATCTTGTGATACGTCGTGTCGTCTAAAAGGGCGTAAAATTCTAGAAAGTTTGGCGCAAACCAAAGGTTGATACGTATAATTTTTCATTTTCAGGCCAAAGTTCGAGTTCAACCCATTTTCAAAAAATCAAAACTCTCATAAAGTCATAAGAAAAGTCGGAAAGTAAAATACTAGGAGACAAAAATATTCTAAAAATCTAGTACTTCTCATAAAAAATATGCATTTGACCATTTAGTCAAAATTTGGTTTGAGAGCACCCAAACAGTTTTTTTTTCTTTCTTTTTTTTAAATTGTCCATCAGGGGGGCTACCTCGAAAATTCCTAGGCATGCATATTGCAAATGGAGTGATACATCGCTCGAAAAGGCACACATAACTGAGTATTTATGCGTAAATCATAGGTCGGTATTGTTTTTAGTTTTAGATACATCGAATAACAAAGTTGGATTTTACCCGACTGTCAAATGTCCATACATCGAAAACTTAAAACGATATCGGTCTGTGGTTTGCGATCAAATGCTCAGTTTTGTGACTTTCCAACGTTCCAAATCCGACTTTTCTAAAGGGATTTCTGATTTTTTGGAAATGGGTCGAACTCGAACTTTGACCTTCGATGTATTAAAAACGAAAGTGCCAAAAGCCTTATAATTTTACGCCCTTTCAAACTACGTATCACAAGACAGGGGTTGCCATTTGAAAATGTTGAGTTAGGGACCCCTCCTGGAAATTTGGGATACGCCAAAAAGTAGATGTCATTGATTTTGGAGGATCCTGGAAGTTTCGTTTTTATGGGCAAAACAGTTCAAAAGTTATAGCCCCGATGCGGGACTTTTGGATACCACTGATGTCAGTATGCATTTATCTAAATTGAGCCCAGATCATAGCTCTTAAGCTCTACAGATCGAAGATCTACGGTCAAGATATAGATAAAAACGGAGCATGCCTCTACAGTGCGTAGATCTATGCACCTCTTCATTTCACTCCTAAAATTTGTCTCAAAATAAAGGTGCAGAGCTCTACAGATCGTAGATCTACGCACCCAAAAGAGGTTGATCCAGCTCCCATAAGGAACGGGCTATCGGCAAAAAAAGTTAATATTTCCAGGGTCGATGGAGCTCGTCGAGACACGTTCAACGATGGCCAGTTGTTTAATTTTAGTCAACTGGTAAGGGAGACGCGTTCAACGATGGCCAGTTGTTTAATTTTGGTCAACTGGTAAGGGGGGGAAGGGGTCCAAAGTCAAAACCTTCAAAGTCCCATAACTTTCGCCCTAATTAATATTTTGATTTGTACTTTGCGCCAAAAGATTCCTCTTTAAAAGAGCTTTTGATTGACGTCTATGAAAGTCCAATTAAAAAAAGTTAAGTCAATTTTTTTCCATTTTTTCAATTTTTTGAACTTGGAAAATTTGGTTTTTCGAGTCCAAAAAATACGCGCAACGCACTGAGGAGAATGAAAAACTATGGAAATAAAAGTCAAAGCCATGCTCTTTCAAATGGCGCAAACCGCGATCCGGGGAAATAATCTGTTCAAGAGTTATAAGCGCCGAAAGTTGCGCACCTCCGAAATTACGGTGCGATCAGTGCATATTTTCAATGGCGCGTACCGATCTCTCAGTGCGAGGGTGCGTATCTACGCATTGAAGAGCCATGCTCCAATTTTAAAAACAGGGTGTTAATTAAAATAGATTCCTCTCAAGTTATTTCGGAAACGGTTACAAATTTTGTAAATCGCTAATCACATGTTCAATTATTTCGAGGGGGACACCTTTCACAGGGGTCGTCAATTTTGAGGCCCGCCCTGGAGAGCCCCAAGGGGAGGGCACCACCCCCCCCAAATCCAATACATCGAATGGGGACCCCCATTTTTCATTGGATGATTGGAAAGAGGATGAAATTCTAGTACTCTTTGTGCGAACCGGAAGTCGCTACCGTTTTTAATTTTCGGCATATCAAAGTTTAAAGTTCAATATGGACCCATTTTCAAAAATTCACAGCTCTCTTTTAATTGATCCAAATTGAAAAAGATCCTAATGTAAAAAACTTTCGGTCCGTACTTTTTCTTATTATTATTTGCACATATTTACATTTATGAGCTACATGTTGAGATTAATCATATGGGATTATTTTACAACTTATTTCTATTTATACATTTATTTATTTATTTTTTTTTTATTTACACTCCGTTGTCGGATTTTTTCTTATTTGCTTTTCAGCCCTTCAGAAAGCAGCCCAGTGGCAACTCAAACGTTTTCCTCCGTTTAAGCCTTCTGGTCATAGTTTCACTGTCAAGCATGTCCTCTATGATGGGATTCGGATGATTTTCAAGGGCAATTTCGTGTTTACTCGCCATTTTCACGATGACCTGCTTGACCGTGTCTACTTGCAGGTCCCTGTGTATATCACTATTTCTAGTGCACATAGGGGCAGCTGTTATTAGTCTCAACATTTTATTTTGAAACGTTTGAATTGACCTTAGGTTGCTCTCCACAGTGCAGCCCCAGAGTTGACATCCGTAACTCAAGATTGGCCTGAGAATCTTTTTACACAACATTTTAATACTTAAAGAAAGTTTCGACTTCTTGCCCAAAAGCCCATACATTTTGCTCACTTTCAGGTTTTGGGTCCGACATGCTCTACAGAGCAAGTCCTTTCCAGAAAAAAAAATACAACTTTTCTGAAAAAGTTAATCAGAGGGCATTTTTGGGCCCCTAATTATTATTTTTTTTTTTTAAATTTTTGAAATTTTCAGAAGCTGTAAAAAAAAAGACTTCGAATTTCAGAAAACGCTCCCCCCAAATTTGACAATTTCAAATGAAAATGTCATAAAATCCTACTCGGTGATACATCGTTAGAAATTACGTTTCAAGCCAAACATTTTGACGCAAACTGGAAGTCGATATCGTTTTTTGTTTTTGAGATATCGAAGGTCAAAATTTCATGTTGATCATTTCAATAATTCGCAAGTTTGAACAACGAACTTTGACCTTCGATACCTCGAGAACGAAAAACGATATCGACTTTCGGTTTGCGCCAAAGAGTTGAGCTTAAAACGTCCTTTCTAACGATGTATCACATATTAGCATTTTATGACATTATCATTTGAAATTGTCAAATTTGAGAGGCCTTGACAACCACCCCTGTTCCCCTGGGGGGCCTTAGAATTGTTGACACCCTGAAAAGGTATATCCCTTGAAATAAGTGAACCCATGTTCAAGCGTTTTTCGAAATTCATAGTCTTTCTTTTTTACAGCTTCTGAAGATTGCACAATTTTTAAAAATATTTAGGGACTTAAAGACGCCCTTTGATTAATTTTTTCGGAAAATGTGTATTTTTTTCTGGGAAGGACTTGCTCTCTGTAGAGCATTTCGGATCCAAAGGTTTCCAAATTTGACTCTTTAAAAAGGGAGTTGTGAATTTTTGAAAATGGGTCCATATCGAACTTTGAACTTCGATTTGCCGAAAATTAAAAACGATACCGACTTCCAGTTTGCGCTGGAAGTCTTAGAATTTTATCTTCTTTCCAATCATTTAATAAAAAATGAGGGTCCCCAATTGAATCGTATAGTTCGAAAACACGCCATCGTCATTTTTAAGGAAACTACAAAAACTGTGCAGCGCTGGCGGAAAAGTCAATGCAGAAAAAATCTTTTCGGTGTTAAGGAAGAAGTACTAAAATACCTTGCTTATCACCAAAAAGATTTTTTCTACAATGACTTTTCCGCCCGAGCTGCACAGTTTTTGTAGTTTCCTTAAAAATGACGATGGCGTGTTTTCGAACTATACGATTCAATTGATGTATTGGGTTTAGGGGGTGGTGCCCCCTAGGGGCCCTTCAGGACGGTCCTCAAAATTGGCGAACTCTAAGAAAGGTGCCCCCTCGAAATAATTGAATTGAACACGTGTTTTAGCGATTTTCGAAATTCGCAACCATTTCCGAGAAAACTTGATTGGAACCTTTTTTTATTAATACCCTGTATATTAAGAGCGTACATCTACAATCTACAGAGCTGTGCAGCAACATACTATCTAAATTTAGCAACGTGCAGCGATAGAAAACGGTCAAGGATAGATGATAATTACCAGAGAGCAAAATTTGTCGGGGGGGGGGGACAAAAAAAAAACAAACAAAAAAAAACAAGCCATGACTGAAAACATTCGAGAAACTTGTTAAAAAGCCGTTAGAGTGCATTCACCCCGTTTTCCCGTCAGCCCCGCGGTCGAAGAAGACGAGACTTTTACATCCATATCGCAATACTTATTTCATGCAAGCTGTCAAATTAACAGCAAAAAGTATTCTGTCACTAGCAAAAAATAGAAAACTTCAGTTGTGATATTCATCGACACAGGGGCGTGGGGCGTGCCGTGGTTTCCAGAGAGGGGGGAGGAGGGCAAGAATGCAATATTGCCGCCTTCCACGAACAAAATTATAGATTTTTTTTTTGCTTGGTACACACTGATTTTGCTGCACTCTGCAATTCATTTTGAAAAGTGATAACCTTTTGTTTTGTTTTGTTTTGTTTTGTTTTATTTTTTGGTTGTTCACCCTGATTTTGCCGCCCTCGGAGAGTGCCGCCCGGAGTAAGGGTACCCCCCCCCCCGGCACACCCCTGCATTGACAAACCGAAAACATGAACCCTCCGAATTTTCCACCATCTCAAAAAACTCAAAATCACATTTTAACTTGGGAGCAAGGAAGGAGTTGAGTTGATTAGAGTCCCTATATACTATGAGAAATGCGCCAAGTCTCTCAAAATAAAGAAGAAGAAGCGGGTCAATGGAAGCCCCAAAGAGGCAAATTGCAAATTGCAAATGGCGAATGGCCATTTGCCTCTGCGCTGTTGCCGCTATTTCGCTATAAGGTTAGGTTCCGATTCTCGCCAGTAACGGTCGTTATTGAAAGAGATCCAAAATAACATTTAAGCAGAGGAAAAATTACAAAAATTACTGCGGTCACTGATAATTTAAATGTGTAATGAAAGCTAGTACGCAGAAAGTAAACAAACCCTTCGCCATTTGCCTCTTGGGGTTTTCTTGACTGCCTAAATCTGAGAGCCAATCAGAAATGGATTCAACATTAGCGCAACCCTCATAGTAAAGGTATAGGGACTATAGAGTGGACAGGTGTGACACAAAATGGAACGAAATTACAAAACATCACAAAAACAAAACAAAAAACAAATAACAATGATAAAGTCTTAAAAATATGAACTAACGTTCGACTACGGATACAACGACACACACTCGCGAAAGTTTGAATTGCCTTGAATGAATGTCAAACAGCAGTTGATGTTTGCTTGGAAACTTTTGGAGATGATTCCATTTATTTTATATCAAAACGTGCAGGGTGTTTCAGACCACCCGTCCACTAGCTTTTTAGCGCGAACGGCGCGAAGTACTGAAATTCTGACTAAAATTTTCTGATGTTTATCGACTCCAAAGAATTCAGGGAAAATATTGTCGACCCCGAGAAATGGCCTCTAAGGGCCTACTTAGACCTCCTCAAGGAGCCTTTCTGTTTCTCGATATTTTCAAATAGAACGGAGGTTTTTTTAATTCCAGAAATAGATTGATCACCTACAAATAAGTGCATTGTGTTTATTGCAATTTTTTTTGTTTACAAAAACGGCCCTCCCTAGAATAAGAGGCCGTTTAAAAAAAATCAAGGGCTCTTATGAATCGCTCGCTGTGACCTTCAAAATGGTCGTATTTCAAAAAGCAAAAGATATTCTGAAACTACAGATCGTGGAATTTCTTTTGATGCATCACAACCCTATTTTCTGCAAAAAAATATTTGGGGGCCCATCCCCCACAGTTTTGGGGCTTTGGAGACCCCTACGAAAAAAATTAGCGCATGGCAAGGTGTGAGTTGTGATACATCAATCGAAAGCTCTTGAAAAGACAAAGAAAATGGTTTAAACCGGAAGTCAGTCCGATAATTTAGACCAGAGTTACAGCCTGGCTCCCTCTCCCTAACTTTTGGGGCTTCGGGAACCCCTTTGAAAAAATTGGAAAAGGTAGGGTACAAGTTGTGATAAATTATTCGAACGCTCTTAAAAAATGAAGAAAATGGTCAAAACCGAAAGTCAAATGGATAATCTCAACGCGAGTTACAGCCATTCAAAGATTTGCGGTATCTGGTGTTTTGACTTGCGGTTTAGACCATTTTCTCCCTTTTTTGAAGAGATTCCGAATGATTAATCACGACAGATACCCTGGCATTTCCAATTATTTTCAAAGGGGCCGCCAAAGGTGGAGGGGACCGGGTGTTAACTCTCGTTGAAATCATCGAATTGACTTCTGGTTTGGACCATTTTCTTCGTCATTTTTAGAGCTTTCGATCGATGTATCACAATTTATACCTTGCGATTTGCAATTTTTTTGTAGAGGCAATTAAAGGTCTAAGATTTATGGGGCCCCCAATTTCTATTTGCAGAAAATAGGGTGGTGATGCAACAAAAAGAGCCCATGATCTACTGATGCAGAATATCTTCAGTATTTTGAAATGCGACAATTTTGAAGGTCACACTCGGCGATTCAAAATGGCCCCCAATTGTTTTTTTTTTTTTTTTTTTTTTTTTTTTTTTTTTTTTTCTAAACGGCCATCTAACTTGAGAAAGGGCCATTTTTGGAAAAAATTGCACTGAACAAAAATACTTAAAAGTACGTGAACAAACCATTTCTGAACTAAAGAAACACCCGTTCCATTTGAAAACATCGAAAAACATAAATTTGGCCCATTGGGAGAGCCATTTTCCGGGGTCGGCAATATTTTCCTTCAACTCTTTGGGGACCATATCCATTGGAGAATTTTTCAGAATTTCCGTATCTTGCGCCGTTCGCGCTAAAAAGATAGTTGGCGGGTGGTCTGAAACACTCTGTGTAAATCAGTTCTCAGGTATGCTTCGAATATTCTGACTTAGGTACCATTTTCTACGATTTGCCTGTAGATGCTCTCAACCCAGGAACATTGGCTCTCTTAATAGAATGAAGTATCAAAAATACTAAAAAAGACAGTTTCTACAAAACTTGGTATGATTTAAAGCTCATGGGAAGGTAGCGGTTGGGACCGGCTTTAATTATGATTTTTGAACGAGAAACAGTCTATAGACACGAAGTGGTGTCTAAATGTGATACAGGGTGTTTCATAACACAGCTTCCTTTATACAGTTTGAACACAAAAACTGGGGACAGCTATTCAGATTCAAATACCAAGTGCACAATCGTACGTGTGCAATCATGCGTGCAGTGCACATGAACCATAGCTGGCCTCTTTTCCTTCATCTTGAATATGAGACCCTTGTATGAAACTGATGTTAGGTCGATAGTACTAAAAGTCTTTGCTAAACTTTGAGCTTCAATGTTGTTATTTCTCTTCGTTCCTGAGCTGAAATAATGGGACAATCACATCGATTTCCTCGCAGAAATTCTAATGGAATCCATATAATTAGATCCAAAATAAAATTTTGTGAAACTTACTTATAGTTCCTAAGCAATACTTCAACGCTCAATCCTGTACCCCTTTCTTTTGCCTCAATCAATCATTCAATTTACTCAAAAATTCAGCTAAAGCACTAGTAGGTCAAGCACAGAATAAAATTCAGATCAAAAATAAGTGCTAGAGAACGTTTGAATCAAGGTTATTATAAACTTTCACCTACCATTTGAGGTATCTTTGAGAAGTTTTACTTTCCCTTCAGCCAGTACTTCGTTGAAGGCAGGCCAGCCACATCCTGAGTCAAATTTGGTTTCAGAAGAAAACAACGGTTCTTCACACACTACACAGCTATAAATTCCAGCCTCTGTGGTTTTGTAATATTTACCAGTATACGCTCTAAGGAGAAGATCAAAAGAATAAAAATTTACTATGGTGCAATATGATGCACACTTTAGACTTCAAAGCTTCATAGGAATTAATTAATTGGTTACAAAGTAAGTAAGTCCAATAGACCTAAAAATATAACAGCAGATGCAAATTACACGGGTAACTCAACCAATTCCTATGATTTCTGAAGGCATATGATTAGGCTCAACGATTTGACACTCTTCCTTGTCAAAGCAGAACAAAATGAAATAGGTAATAACGCGGGGGGGAATTTTTTTTTAAGCCAACTGCTACCCAGAGAGACCAAGCTTTGGCCGGCCATCTTTCGAATACCGTAGCATACAACGATTTCCAATCTACATCAAAAGTCGTCTTTTTTCACGGACTTTCGAACGACTATGTGGTCGGGCGGTGTTGGATCAACTGTTCTTTTCTGGTGGCCTTGAAAGCATAAGTCGTGATCTGGAATTTTGAGGTTAACCAAACTTTGGCCAGCCATCATTCGAATACCGAAGCATACGATTTCCAATCTACAACAAAACTCGTCTTTGTTCACGCGCTTTCAAAAAAGTATGCGGTCGGGGGGTGTTGGATCAACTGTTATTTTTTGGTGGCCTTGAAAGCGTAAGTCGTGATCTCGAAGTTTCGAGACAAACCGAACTTTGGCCGGCCATCATTCGAATACCGTAGCATACAACGATTTCCAATCTACAACAAAACTCATCTTTTTTCGAGGGCTTTCAAACGAGTATGCGGTCGGGGAGTGTTGGATGACCTGTTCTTTATTGGTGGCCTAGGAAGCAATAAGTCCTGCCCCCAAATTTTTAGAGAAACCAAACTTTGGCTGGCCATCTTTCGAATACTGTACCAGACAACGATTTCCAATCTACATCAAAACTCGTCTTTTTTCACAGACTTTCAAACGAGTATGTGGCCGGGGGGTGTTGGATCAACTGTACTTTTCTGGTGGCCTTGAAAGCGTAAGTGGTGATCTCAAACTTCGAGGTAAACCAAACTTTGGCCGGCCGGCCGTCATTCAAATACCGTAGCATACAACGATTTCACATCTACATCAAAACTCGTCTTTTTTCACGGGCTTTCAAACATGTATGTAGGCGGGGTTGTTGGATGATCTGTTCTTTATTGGTGGCCTCGGAAGCAATAAGTCCTGCGCCCAAATTTTGAGAGAAACCAAACTTCAAAGGGTGTTTTTTTTGTTTGCGCAGTGATTAAACGTCTTTACTTTCATGTACACAAAAGTATAACTCGAAATATAAGAAGAAATCACGGTTAATGGCTGCTCGTTTGGCAGTCTGCAGTGTCGCCGCTGTACGGATGGCACAGCTAGCAGCCATCAACTGTGATTTCTTCTTATATTTTGAGTTGTAAATGTGTGTACACAAAAGGAAAGATTTCTAATGACTGGGGATACAAAAGAAACACCCCTTGGTATAGAAATTAATGAGATACGATGGTGAGTCAGCGGATCTGCTGGTATTCGTGCCCAATCTTTAAAAATCGTTTAAAAATAGAAAAATAATATTAAAGCCTTATGAATGGGCTCCTACTAATCTGCAAGATTTATTTAAGACTCTCAAACAGTTTTTAATTGAAATCATCGTGTGCTGCCGGAACTTAACACTTAAAATAATTGTTTTCCCTCCGTTAAACACACGTTAATTAGAACTCCCGCTCCTTTCCGCCCCAATTTAACCTGTACCGATGGGAGTGGGGCCAAGGAGCGAGATGAGGTAGCTGCGCAGTGACTGACCTGTAGTATAGGTATAGTAGTATTTTTTTTTTCTTTATTATGATTACTATTTACAATCAGCTATTATTCATAATGCTATGAGAAAATGTTTTCACTAAATTTATATCACATGAGTGTAGTTACCCTTCATTAAGGGTACTACTTGATAGGTATAGTAGTATGGAGTATACTTGACTTTGCACTGTAACAGTAGCCTAGTTCGTGCGAGAGATCTCAACCTGGGTTGGGACACCTGAGTTGAGTTTCAACCCAGGTCCAATTCGGGTTAGCGCATAAATACTCGTATATTTCAGCCAATACCATCTAATTCCATACCTGGTCACAGGGGTTTGAGGTTATGTAGCTAGGTTGTCTACTTTTACATTGGCTCTTATGGGAGGTAGTGGATTTTTTGCAGTTTTCGACATTTTTCGGTCATTTGGAAGCCGAATTGACGCAAAGGACCCTCTTAGTGAATTACTCCCCTTAATGTCCTTAACATTTTTCAAAAAAAAATTTTTTTTTTTGAAAAATGTTCAGGACATCAAGGGGAGTATTTTACTAAGAGGGTCATTTAACTGAATTCGGCCTCCAAATGACCGAAAAAAGTCGAAAACTGCAAAAATCCACTATCTCCCATAAGAGCCAATGTAAAAGTAGACAACCTAGTTACATAACCTCAAACCCCCTGTGACCAGGTATGGAATTAGATGGTATTGTTTCAGCTCAAGTTTAAAGGATTTCTTTCTTCTACTTTTCTCCATATTTGACAAAAATGGGGGGCGATGCTCCGTGCAATACGGACAAGTAAGGGCCCATGCGATGCGCATTGAACTTCGCTTATTTTGGTGAAATCAATGCCGCATAAGCCCAGGTTCGGAACTCCGAGGTGTTTATTTACAAAATCTCAACCCAACTCGACTCAGGTTCAAATCCGGGTCGAGTCAAACCCAAGTTCAGCGAAAACGGAAGTGTGTATACAAGCATCTAAATGCGGATTCTGCTGAACCCAGGTTCATGAACCCGAGTTGAGATCTCTTGCATGAACTAGGCTAGTCCGTCAGTATCAGGAATTAGCAGTGCACAGTTATGCGACCTTCAACTATGTTATGCATTAGAACTCAGACAAAAACACACAGGAGATGAGTCTTGAAATTGACAGAAATGCAATAAAGTACCTTTCAGTGCCTTTCTCTTGAGTAACATGATACTGCAGAGGGGTCAATCTCTTCTTCAATTCAGCTTTCCTGGCCTCTATTTCTTGTCTTCTGGTCTCTGAATCCCCCATAGTGTGAACAGATTGCGACAGTAATACCAAAGAGGGGAACTTCAGAGAACTTGGTTGGAAGTTGACACTATTTCCAATGGTTGACGATGATAAGACCGTGGAGGTGTTCGGATTTCGGAGTTGAGTTTCAACCCAGGTCCAATTCGGGTTAGCGCATAAATACTCGTATATTTCAGCTCAAGTTTAAAGGATTTCTTTCTTCTACTTTTCTCCATATTTGACAAAAATGGGGGGCGATGCTCCGTGCAATACGGACAAGTAAGGGCCCATGCGATGCGCATTGAACTTCGCTTATTTTGGTGAAATCAATGCCGCATAAGCCCAGGTTCGGAACTCCGAGGTGTTTATTTACAAAATCTCAACCCAACTCGACTCAGGTTCAAATCCGGGTCGAGTCAAACCCAAGTTCAGCGAAAACGGAAGTGTGTATACAAGCATCTAAATGCGGATTCTGCTGAACCCAGGTTCATGAACCCGAGTTGAGATCTCTTGCATGAACTAGGCTAGTCCGTCAGTATCAGGAATTAGCAGTGCACAGTTATGCGACCTTCAACTATGTTATGCATTAGAACTCAGACAAAAACACACAGGAGATGAGTCTTGAAATTGACAGAAATGCAATAAAGTACCTTTCAGTGCCTTTCTCTTGAGTAACATGATACTGCAGAGGGGTCAATCTCTTCTTCAATTCAGCTTTCCTGGCCTCTATTTCTTGTCTTCTGGTCTCTGAATCCCCCATAGTGTGAACAGATTGCGACAGTAATACCAAAGAGGGGAACTTCAGAGAACTTGGTTGGAAGTTGACACTATTTCCAATGGTTGACGATGATAAGACCGTGGAGGTGTTCGGATGCGTACGGTACGTACATTCAAGATGTGCCGAGGCCAAACTATTCCTTTTCAGGTAGCGACGCAACCTTCGATCAATTCCACCCACGACACTTGCCGTGAAAGTATAACTACGGCTACGCGGAAAAAGAATAAGAGAAGACATTCACCGATAAAATTTTAAGATTGATGGAATTGATAGGAAATTACGAACTTTCTACACCACACAATAAAGATTACGTCGTAATCCGTGCGCTACGTTAAAACTTTATAAGGTTATACGTCCTATCAATCTAATCAGACGTAAGACATTATTGTTATTATTATTATTTCATATAGACCTCTGTTTAGTGATGACGTCACGATCGAAATTAGTTCCAAACAAATGCTCTATCTCGCTCACTCTCGTGGATTTATTTACCCATAAGAAATCAGATCCAAATTTTCGAACGCAAACTCATGCTACTTCACCACCAGTTTTCTCAAATTTTATTGCACCATTAGATTCCACGTACCTTGAAGTATCTTTTCACTCTAACATAATTCCTAAAAGATCACAATCGAATTTACAATCACAGCTATACGGAAAGATGATCTATTATGTTTTGTCCTTGTTTTACTCACGGTCTCTTATGGGAGTATCACCGCCATGACACTCAATTTGCACTCAATCATCCTAAAATTTAAAACATTCCTAACCTCTCTTCGTATCGAAGCATGTTCGAGGTATAAGTTATAATGTGTTATTATATGGTGTGATGGTGCCGTCACAGGGTTCGAAAATTTCATGAAAAATAAAATCGTGAAATATTTCATGAAATTTCTGAAATTTATGAAAAATACGGAAAAATACTCCGCAAATGTGTAGAACTACCTTTCGGTTGCTTCGCCTAGCTAAAAATGAGAAACAAAATTATTGGTGCTATTATTTAGCTGTTTGTTGGCTTCTTTTAACATCGCTGCCAGCCGCAGTGCAAGAAAAAATATATTAATTAATTATTTATTCTCAATTTGTAATTAGTCTAGATGTTAGTGGGTCTCTAGAGATTTTACCAAGTGATTACTGTATAAAATACAATTCTGGTAAAGTGAGAGTCCAAAGTCCTCATCTTTGACGGATCCAGCCCTTTCATACGGGGGGGGGGGGGGATTTGGAAAAAAATGAAAATTATGCTGGGAATAAAACTTATTGAGAACTTCAAAAATTTGAATACATAACCTCCAAGTAACTGGTGCAAAATTCAAAATTTAGGGATGCCGGCTACTGGGGTATTTACCTTCATGATAAAATCAACATTTACCATGATGAATTACTTAAACATACATAGTGATACTCTTTGGGAGGGCGTTACAAGTGAAAATTAGACGAGTTCCACTTCAGAGTAGAAAAGAATCAAAAAACGACGAATGGGAGTAAATTTCAAGGAAATTTCATAAATTTCAAGGAAATTTCATAAATTTCATATGAAATATTTCACACTTGCAACCCTGGGTGCCGATGAGCCCATATCAATTTTGTGCCCGCAAGAGACTGTGAGTGTGACAAGGATAAAACATAGGACCCATAGGACCTTCTTCTTTGTAACTGTGATTGTAAGTTAATACGTGATGTTACGGAAATGTTGTTACAACGTGCTTATATTTTAAGGTACGCGGAATCCAATGGTGTAATAAAATCTGAGAGAACTTGTTGTTTACTATCAGGAATTTGCATTTGAAAATTTGGATCTTGTTTCTTATGGAGAAAGAACCCACGAGAGTGAGTGAGATGGAGCATTTGTTTAGATCCAATTTTTTTCGTGACGTCACACTAAACAGGTCTATTCTCTGTATTTTAAGCAGTACATAATCGTAATTCGTATTCGTGGAGGCAAACTGCAAACTGGTGGCCAAGTTTCTCTATCTGTGTTTGTGCAAGTGACCAAATTTTCACAATGTTGGATTTATTCACTATTTTCAGCAAAGGTGGAATCGTTTTGTGGTGTTTCCAAGGAACTAGTCAGTTATTTTCGCCCTCTGTAAACGCTCTGATAAAAACAGTAATACTACAGGTATGTTTCTGTTCTGCTGTGTGAGTTCTAACCTAAGAACTGTCCAATGTCCATACATGAGCGAACGGGAGCGTCCTAGAATTCTCCAATCCTATAACCCGGGGAATTGTATCAGAATTTCCGGAGAATTTTTACGATAAACCTGACAATGTGTTAATGAAGCTCATCAGTCCTCTGATGAATTTCCGAATGATCCCAGGCCCAGCATGTTAGTGTTAAAGATGTCTGTTTGCATTTTAATAAACCTCCAAAACGTTGGGAGCGTTCTAGAATTCTCCGGGGAGCTTCCCCGCTGAAGTGGTAAATTACCAAGTCGTTCTTTTATTCTCCGATTTCGTTTCTGATAACCTGGGGAAGTTCATCGGAGCGTTCTTAAACTCTGATGAAGTCCATCAGAACTCTTCCCCGGGGTACACCGGAGTTTTCGGAGAAAGATCTCCAGTAAAGCCTGTGTGAACAAACCTCAAACAAGTAAACAACCTATTTTCATGTGTTCATATGGGTGTTTTGGAGGTAATTGAAATATAAACAGACATTTTAGCAATAACACGCTGCGCCTGTGATCGTTCTTAAAGTCATCAGAGAACTGATGAGCTTCATCGAAACACTATCGGCTTTATATAAACACTCCCCGGAAATCCTGATGCACTTTCCCGGTTTACCGGATTGGAGAACTCTAGAACGCTCCCATTTGCATTAACCCAAAGAGATAAGTTGTTTACTTCTTTGAGGTTAGTTTTCATCTGCTTTATCGAAGGCTTTACTCCGATGAAGCCAGTGCACTCCGGGGAAGAGTTCTTATGAATTTCATAGGAGACCATGATCGCTCCGATAAACTACTCCGGGGAATCAGAAACGAAATCGAAGAATTGAAGAATGTTTTTGAGCCTCCGAGGGTACCCAGTGAAGCTCATGGGGGAGTTCTAGAACGCTCCATAAGCTTGAGTTTAAGCCCTGTCCTCTTCTGTAATGTCTTGAAAATTTTGGATGGACCGGCCAAAATATTGAAGCAATCTGTATTGTAAGGTTTTCCTCTCCTAATTCACCATGACATTGTGTATTCTGGTGTGCCATTAATTTACCAGATCTTGCACCCTACCGTTTTTTTGACATGTAAAGATTGTTGATGGACTGCAATCGGATGTTTTTTTTCCAGCAAAAACAGTTCATCTAGAGCTTCTTTAAGTATTTAAGCTGAAGTTCATGGTGAGGGATGAAAATCAGAAGTGCAACCGCAAAGACAGACACGAGGTAAAATTTAATGATAGGCTAATTTTTTAATTGGAACACATCGAAACACTGCATATTTTGACTGCCGTTAGCAAGCATGGTCTGACAGGGTTGCCAACGACCTGGAAAATTGGGAAAAGTCAGGGAATTTGGTTTGACCTGGAAAAAGTCAGCGAATTTCAGCTGTAATCAGGGATTATTTTTCCAAGCTTGTGCTCTCTGAAAATTTTTGATGTTTTTGATTTACATCTTTCTTGATGTCACCTAAGTTCCTTTCTAGAGATGATTGTCTTTGACTTTCGATCAATTGAACAAGTTATTCAGCTAAAAATTTGTTGATTTTTTTTCTCCAATTTGTAGGAAAGGACAGGCAACAACAGTTTTGACCACCAGTCATTAACTTTAAAATACAAACTCGACAATGAATTTGAGCTGGTCTTTGTTGCCGCTTATCAGAAAATTTTGCAGCTGATGTATATCGACAAATTCCTCGATGATGTTCATTTGGAGTTCAGAGATGCCTTCAAAAATGACCTGTCAAAAAACGCAATTTATAAGGTAATATATTTGCACTACCATTTATGCTAATCCTTAGATTACCAAATGTTTACGTTGATTATGAAGACGGGCCTTCCAAGCCTGCCTGTAATGATTTCATACATTTTTTTTACTTGAACTTATTCAGGTATATTTTTCCTCTTTCCTTTTTCTTGTATCTGTGACTAGACGGTTTTGCAACCCCTAATTTATGTTGAGCGATCGAAAAGATCATATTATTCTGAGGAAAATGGCACAAACTGGAGGTTGATAGTGCATTCAGCGCTTGATTTGGTAGCCTTTTTTCCCCATTTTCTGCCTTTTTCTATGAAATCATGGCTCTCACTAAATGCCTTTTGTGGCCTAATGGTTGCTGATAGAAGAAATAGGAAATTTCAGGCCTGTACTTACAGTTCCTCCAGATTTGATGGGCTAAATTTTTTTAAATCTGTTTAGATTCGTGGGCATACCCCTCTTTGTCGCATAAAAATTTTAAATGTACTCTAATTAAATGGTCCAATATTTGGCAGCTCATTATTATTTTTTTTTTTTTAACCATCGGAGAGAGCTTAAAATTTAAAATGGTTTGGCCGGAAACCTGAGGTCGATATCTTTTTTTGGGTTTGATAAACTTGCGGACTTCAGAAAGATAGCTTTTTAACTGTCTCAGGCAGTCCGAAGGCTTATTCAAGAGGTTTTTTAACAATGTAATGTAGTAAGCCTTAAGCACGGGGCGACTCTTTTGAAAAAATTTCATAGCAGAGAATCTCTCTACGCAATGTTGAAAATTAAGCGAGCTGGGAAGCGGTCTGATTTTAGTGGGTTCGTTGTCAAATGTGGAGACTCCGAGGGCATCCTTAGCCAAGTTTCCTCGAAGTCCATCACTATTCTCGTCGACTGGCCACAAAAATCGGTCATTAAAATCGGGTCTCTTCCAGGAATCTGGATGCTCGGGAACAATCTATCCAATCATGACATGTCTGGACGCTAGATTCTTCTCGAGCAACCCAGCTTCATCCCTCTGGACCATCCGTTATAAATAGGACTTCCTTTTCTGGGGCCCAGGAACTCTCCTATATTCTCGCGAATCGGTCGAGGTGCGTTGCGGTCAGTCGGAGAAAGATAGTTCTGTGTTTTTTTGAAGTCCACTGAGACTCTCTTGTTAATTCTGGGATACCATCCCCCAGATTGGACTTATTCAATCTTGTTTATTAAATCAACCCATCGCTTAATTTCTCACTGTATGTTTGTATTCAGTAGTCAGAACAACTATCTCTCTACGAATCCTTGTATTTATTAGTCAGAACAACTATCTCTCAACGAATCCTACATTTTTCTCATTGCGACTCTTTTCTTGAGCGCATTCTTATTAATGGGCACCCGCAGCGGGAGGCCCCTGGAATTCAGTAGAGTCCAAATTTCAAGTTAAAAAATGGAAGGAACAAGAGAAGATAACATGTTAATCACAGGAGTAACGTTTGATAAACTTTATTATTTATATTTACAGAACTTTGACTTTATGGAGAGTTTTCAAGCAGTCTATCAAGCTGCTGAAGAATGGGGAAAATTACAGGCCCGTATTCCAAAGGCAATGCGAAGTTATGAAGAGTCCAGTAAATCGAAAAAGACAGTCGCCTCCATGGTTGAACGGAAAGGAGGTGACAAAGAGAACAAGAAGAAAGGTAAGTCTAGGCCTTTAAAAGTTTAAAAATTGTCATCTTCTCAAAACTTTGCGGAAAATTCATTGACAAGTTGAAAGTTCGAAAGGCTAGTTTTTTTTTTCATGTCTTGATTAGAGCTGTGAACGCGGGAAAAAATTGAGGTCCGGTTCCGTCAAGAACACAGATGTAAGAAAAAATCGCAAGCATCGGAAAGTGACATTTTGAGAGCTTACAACAGTATCAAAAATCAAAGTTATAGTGAAAAGTATGGAGAAGTGGGGTGCAAAGGATGCTAAACTAAAGATTCTAACATGTTTTGACTCTGAAAACACAACTTCAAATTTTGGCCCAATGTCTGTGTTGCGCTGTGCCGGGCTCAAAATACTGTGTGCCTTGGAACGTTTTTTTCAGTATTTTACGGAGAACAACACAACTCAATTTCAGATTTTTCCATAGGGAGCCAGTTCCCATGAAGAAAGTGCCATGTCCTTTTTCTAATTTAATTTATCTTGTCTGTGGAGATTTATATTATATATCCTGTTTTTTTTTTTTTTTGTCCCTCCCCCCTCCAGTAAAACTGGTTGATGCGAAGAAACCTGAGCCACCGAAAATTGAGAAAGCTGTCAATGGTGAACTTCCAGAGGACATCATTGCTCAAAATAGAGCTAAGCTTGCTCAGAAGTTGAATTCACCGGTTATGAAGAAGCCAAAGTGAGTACTAATTATTTTAAATCATGTGATGCAATTCTTTTTTATCACATAAATCAGAATTTCACTTTATTGTATGCAATAAAACTGTTAAAATAGTTTCATATGAAGAATATATTTATGTAGAGTACCAGCCATTCCAGGTGCCCTTCGCGCACCTTCCGCATCTTATATTCTAGAGGTATAGATCAGTAGGTGTGAAAGTTTAAGGTGTCCCTAGATTCTCCCCCCCCCCCCATTTATTCTCATGAAAAGCTCTCCAGAGTTTACAATTGCGAGACTGCCATTATTAATCATACCCGCATAACAATATAAAGTAAAGTTTTAGATCTGTTAAT
>VMOF01000111.1:60128250-60140750 GCA_011764245.1 Trialeurodes vaporariorum | reverse complement strand
CTATGTTGAGCTATGCTAATCTGCTCACTAAAAGTCCCGCAACTCCATCTCCGTTCGATTTTCAGCTGTAAAATTTTCTATTTGCTTTTATTTTTATTTTTTTAAGTAAAAATTGATTTATGTAAGCTTAGAAAAATGAAACAATTGTGAATGGGGATGAGCAATGAGCATTTATACCATATGGGTATTAACAATGGCGTGAAATTGAGATTTTTATTGGGGTAGGGGCAAAACAACCTCCTAATATAAATGCACAATAAGGGGTTTGGGGGTACCCCGCACCCCCAGTTATAGGGGGGGGGGGCGGCCGCCGGGGGTCCTACCTCGGAAAAATTTGAACATTCATAGATTCACTCAGATGATAATTTATGCAATTTCACTTTGTAAAATTGCACCAAATTTCTATAAGCTAGTTATTGATCAATTTTACACATTTCGTCTTCATCTCCTAGACATAGCAGGAATTAGGTATTCATTATAGACTTTCAATTAGATGAAACTGATATTTCTGCATCGTAAAGGTTAATCAGGTTTGAATAAATTGTTCCTCGCGATTTAAAGTAACTTGAAAGTATAAAAAGAGCACTTAGGTACCTCTAAATTCTTGCTGCCAATGAACTATATTTCGCTCAGTGGCGTAAATGTGATCTTTTTTTGAGGGGGGCTAGAGCTAGACAACCTTTGAATAGATATACTATGGGCCATGGGGGGGAGGTCTGAGGGAAGACTATCCAGTAATTGGGGGTTCGGGGTTCTTCCATCGGAAAAATTTGAAAATTTGGGTTCTCCCCAGACGATATTTTCAACAATCTCATATCTTACGAAAATCGCACAAAATTGACCGGCAAAAGTTAAAGGACTTAACGCGTATTATGTTTATTACAAAAGAGGACTTCTCTCCTTTTCTCTCTCCCTCCTTTTCTTTCCTCTTTTTCATCAAAATTTGAAGGGGGGGGGGCGGTCACTTTGCCCCCAACCTCAAATATTGGACGGTCAAAACCGATCCCGCGTAAAATGTCCATTAACTATTTCCATCACGGATATACATCCTTAAATAAGTTTCAGTATCAGGTCTCATAAACCCTCTGTTTATCTATAGCTCGTTGGATACATGAGCGGAGCCAGCAATTTGGCAACTGTGGATCCTATCCATTTGAATGAATGAGAAACAATCGATACTTGAGGGTGCCATGGCCCAATTTCTAATCGATCGTTTCTCATACATTCAAATTGATAGAATCCACAGTTGCCAAATTGCTGGCTCCGCCCATGTATCCAACGAGCTATAGATATCAAATGGGAATAAGAATCCACAGTTGCCTATTTGCTAGCTCCGTCCGTGGTTGGATATCGAAAATATTGAACCGACTGCGACAGTGGACGCGCGTGGAACAGAGACCGGTGCTGCTCGCAAATTTGGCGAAAAGAATACAAACTTCTCTTATGATTTAATCCCTTAAAGCCCAAGTGGCGAGTATACTCGTTTTTCTCCTCTATAGTCTATCTATTTCACATTGTTTCAGCCTTAATGGGGCTCTTTCGAACTTTTGCTACACGAGATTGAAGAGTGGATTCTTGCATAAAAACCTGTAAAAATGACGATGAGCGCATTGAAAAAGCACGAATTTCACTCTCAGAATCGAGTGTAATGGCGGTTTGACGCAGGTATCATGGGAGATTCCCATCTAAATTGAGACATACCTCAGTTATTCCAAAGAGAAAGTGGCATAATAGATAGGAATCTCCCATGATACCTGCGTCGAACCGCCATTACGATCTTGCCATTTATGTAGTTATGTAGGTTTATTACTGAATTTTAAACTTTCTCAGTGTGATTTTCGAGATTTTTGATGGTTTTTACATCAGAATGGGCTATTCATTTGCTCACAGCAAAAGTTTGCAAGAGCCCCATTCCGGATAAACACGCCATCGATGAAAACTTTTATAAGTTAAGGATTCTTCGGGCACCTTCAATTCACCGTATAGGCAATCACAACTCCCCCGAGCGAGTACGAACAGTTAACTACGTTCTATTTAAAAGGAGGAAGGGCGAATTTTTGAACTAACCTGGCCCTTTGAGGGTTAATGTAGTGTGTAACAATGTATTATTATTATTGCCAAACCTGGCAGCACTGAAGGATACTGTGGTTACAGCAATGTGAGGGCCGTAAATTAGTCAAAAAGCGAAAATAACGACAAAATTATCAATCTGACAAGTCGCTCCTTTTTGAACTCAGAAATGGTGGGTTGGGGAGTGGGGGAGGTTGATGCAGCATGATCGAGAAAAAGGGAGAAAAGAAACGGCTACCTCCATCCACCACGCTTTTTTTTTTTTTGGATAAGAATTACATTCCGGGAACGATTACTGTCGAGTCAAAAGATGTAGAGGGGTTAAAGAGGCTGAAGAAGGGGAGAGGGGTTGAAGCAGTGGAACGAAAAGATGAAATTACCCCTTATCTACGTTGCCAATGCACGAACAAGTGAATCTCAAATTAAATTGTGATACAAGGTGTTTCAGATTTGACGTCAGGTAATTCTGGAGTCAAGTGTTCAAGTCAAAATAAGACTATTTTTTCCTTGCTGAAATATGGTGTGAGACCAAGGTACTTATATATATTTAACAGGTATGCTCGACTCGCTTCCCGCGTCATCTTCAGTGACCCGCAGTTCAAAATCATCAGCCAAGATGGCCGACAAAAGAAGAAAACAAACCGACTCTCACTCGCGGCGACTCCGAGTTTCGCCTATCTCATTCGGGTGACGTTCTCGGAGTCGCTCAAGTGAGTCGGTTTGTTTTCTTCTTTTGTCGGCCATCTTGGCTGATGATTTTGAACTGCGCGCCTCTGAAGATGACGCGGGAAGCGTGTCGAGCATACCTGTTAAATATAAGTATCTTGGTGTGAGACTAGTTGATTTTGAGGTTGTGAAAGATTTTATAACAAAACCTAGTTGGGTTTTGAAACGACACTATTTGAGTATTTGTTTTGTTTTGTTTTGTTTTTTTGTATTTAAGAGTTAAGAGAAGTGGTTCTCTGTTCGGAGCCAGATCGTGATGCCTTTGGTACCAAACCGAGGGCTCCAGGATGATACGTCCTGTGGCGGAATGTCCTACGTTCACGATATACCATAACTAAATGTCCAACTTTTTTAATGTCCGTCTAATGTATGTGAAAATAAAATGTATGTCTAATCCAATACATGTACTTCCAATATACCTTGAATCCAATACATTAATATCCATTTTAAATAAATTCAGACATGGGGAGTGAAAATGAGGTAAAATTCTTTCCTGTTTCCATGACCATGCAATTCAGAACAAAAGAAGAATGACAATTTTCAGCTGTTTATAATCTTTCAGCATGCATAGGTAATTTTTTTTTTTTTTACCGTAAAAAGTTTTTTTTAAATAACAGGGTCGATCAAATATTCAGGCATGCAATAGGTTAACATTTTTTCGAGAGGAAAGTTTTTTGTCGTTGTTGTTGTTTTTTTGTTTTGTTTTGTTTTTTTTTTTTTTAAAAACAGGGTCTATTAAATTTTCGTCGAATTAAATTTTGAATTGTTTTGATTTTCGGTTTATAAATTATCTACGAAGGTTAGGTTTTCGTGGTAGTGGAACGCACATGGCATGGCGCCTTACGAAATGAATGGGTCTGTTGCACACTTTGGCTACAGCGTTTTAAAGTAACAATTCCTATGTAAAAAGCAGAGAAAATAACAATGGCAGCATCAAAAAACACTAAAATTCAGTATTAAACTCACAAATTGCGAAAAACACTAGACACTATTCACCCCTGTATCTTTCCACCACGTGCACGATATTTCGCGAAATTAGCTCGGCACATTCAAATAATCACGGCCGACTGTCATCACAGCTGACTTCATAAACAAACAAACAGTAAACACTGACGGCGTCTGCTCGAATTCTTACGTTTCAATATCCTCAAAAGGTTGTGAAAGGTACGGAGACCGACATTTGTGTCGAAAACTTATCAAAATGAAACAATAACACACAGGAGTTCCAACCTTGATGATCGAAGTTAATCATCCTTGGAACTCCTGTGAGTTATTGTTTCATTTTGATAAGTTTTCGACACAAATATCGGTTTCCGTACCTTTCACTACCTTTTGTGAGGAATTGAGGATATTGAAACATAAGAATTCGAGCAGACGCCGTCAGTGTTTACTGTTTGTTTGTTTATGAAGTCAGCTGTGATGACAATCGGCCGTGATTATTTGAATGTGCTGCGCTAATTTCGCGAAATATCGTGCACGTGCAGGTGGAAAGATACAGGGGTGAATAGTGTCTAGTGTTTTTCGCAATTTGTGAGTTTAATACTAAATTTTAGTGTTTTTTGATGCTGCCATTGTTATTTTCTCGGCTTTTTACAGAGGAATTAATACTTTAAAACGCTGTAGCCAAAGTGTGCAACAGACCCATTCAAAGGCGAGGTGCAGAGAAGGAGAGCACGGCAAAATTTTCGTTAACGAAAACCCGACATACCATTTTCACTTGGATTTTTATGGACAAATACTGCACTTTTGGACCTAAAACTTGCGGATTTTAACTTCCTGGACGTAAAAATATTGTTGATAGGTACTAATAATGGTTAATATGCCAGTGGACGTATAAAATTGGACATTTTGACTGTGGACATATTTCGTCCGGGCGCCAAATCGAGGGCTGGTGAGGACCCTTTGCTTGGAAGGCCTTGAGCTTGAGAAGCACTTAGAACTAAAACAACAGAGACATGGAAATTGAAAGGGAGTTGAAATGTGGAAATTATAAATGGCATTGAATATGCAGATGAGCGCTGCCGCCGGGTAGAGCTCGTTTCAGAAGTTTAGTGTAGGCGCACCTAAACAAACCTAAACCATAATCTTTAGTGACTTTTCGATTTTCATTTTTTCAAAACTAAACAAAACTTGTCTTCGACTTGGAACGTTTAATTTTAGAGTGTTCCTCAACAAAAAGCCAACGCTCTAATTAATTTTCATTAATTTTCATTCATTTTCATTTTGAAACAAGAGAAATAATGTTGAAAAATTCACAAGGTTATCGATCTGGGTGCGCCCACACTTCTGAAAACACATCTAGTTGCGTGAACGTGAATATAAGGTAGTGGCCAGTGGCGTACGCAGGATTTTTCTTGGGAGGGGCTCGCACTGATGAGCATTTGACTGAAAATTGTTACCCCCCCTTCCCCTCCACCCCCAAATCGGAGGTCTGCATGGGGGGGGGGGCTTTAGCCCCCTTAGCCCCCCCCCCCTGCGTACGCCACTGGTAGTGGCGCTAAGCAACTACGTATAACGAGCAATGGATCTTCTTCTTTGAGCTACGAATTTAAAACGGAGTCCCGAAATATTAACCTCTTAAGGGCCAAGCCCGAGTATCCTCGTTTGGATCTGTGTTCATTGGGGATAAACGTGATTATCGATGAAAACACTTACAAGATAAGCTTTCGTCGGGCGCCTTCAATTTGTCGTATAGGCAATTCCAATTCCCCCGAGCACGAAAAGTTAACTACCTTCCCTATATAAACGGAAGAGTGACGTTCTTATGAACGAATCTGGTCCTTAGATGGTTGTACAGTTCATGTTATAATCTTATTAGATGCTCTTCATGCATCGTGAGTTCAAATTATTTTATAGCTATAATTATCAAAATTGACTTAGTGTAAGGGGATCAAGTATCGAAAAAATAACCTTGAATATCCCAAAATCATCGCAATACTTTCTCAACTTCTATATTCGTTAATTATTATTTTATATTATAGATAAAGTTAAAAAAAAAGAAAAAAAAAACCAACACATTCAAAACATAACTGGAGCAAGGAACGTACAAAAAAATGAGAGGCTACCCGGTTTTTCCCTCTTGCATTCTGAACATTTTTACTACCTCAACCCTTTTTAAGGGATTTTGACCTGTGTGTGTCGGTACCTTTGGCGGCGAGGTTGGTGTGAATTGGAGAGGGCTGGTGTTTCGACTCAAAGCGCGGGCTTTTATAACTTGGCAAGATGTTCTAATTTTTGTATTTCAATCGTCCTCCCCCCCCCCTCCAATCGTCCCCCCCGCACTGAAAAAATAGTACAAAACCAAAGCAGTAACAGCATGTTGAGTGTTTAAAAAAAAAGAAGAAGAAAAAAAAGGAAATAGCTAAAACAGAAGGGGTTGAATGAGTAGGCGTGACTGGAACCATTTAAGATTACCCAGCAATCAGTTGAATAGCACTCAAAACACGAATGTGGGAATTAATCCTATCTCTCTTCACTCGCAGAGATGCTAAAAATCGAAAGAGCGGAGGGATCACTTTTTAAATATTAATTTTTTGGTGATTTCAAAATCGTACAACTCATACAAGTATGAATTATTCAAAATAGAACGTACCTACTGTTTGAGTTGGAAAGAAGTGGGAAAAAAACCAAAAAAAAAAAAAACCAATGCCGCAGAAATACTTATAATTTTTCATCTTTGGATTTACCGTTTAATCACCAACGGATTGTAGAAAGCTATTAATGGTCCACAAAACGCCACATCTGCTGAAACAATGCAGATTACTGAAGAAATGGGGTTAGGTTTGTGGATCGTAGTAAGATTTTGTTTTCAGTGGGAGGAATTTTCAATGGGGGATCGAGCCCTTGTGGCACTCGGGGTGGAACCATGGGCGTAGCTACTAAGGGCGGGGGGGGGAGGCCGGCCACCCCCTAGAATATCTGATGTTGGAAAAAAAAACTGCATACAATAAATTAATTGAAAAAGAAAGAATAAATTTACAAAGAATAACGAAATAAAAAAAAATAAAAAAAAAAACAAAAAAACAAAAAATACTGTTAAGACATAAAGTGTATAATTTCACTGTTGGTGATTAAAAAAGAACACATCGAGAGGGAAATTAGTTTAGAAGGCTTTTCCATTTTCACCCAGAGCGCGGCACTTGAATAGGCATTTGTCCATCTAACGTCACACTGAACGAAATTTATCCTCAAAATGAGAGCTTTCAATTAAGACTTCAAAATAAGATTTCAATTAAGATCAGAATTGAATTTTCCAGGGGCAAAAAATGAAATTGTAAGATTCCTAGGTTTGTCGCAAATGAAATGTCGATTCAAAGCCACCGTAGCGCCGAACTGATGGTATAGATACACTTGTCGGGAAAGTGTAGCCAATCCGAAGGAGGAAATAAATGATAAAAAAAAAAAAAAAAAAAAAAAAAAAAAAAAAAAAAAAAAAAAAAAAAATAAGAAAAATAATAAGAAAAAAAGCGTGAAAGGAAAAAAATAAATTAAATGTAAGAAAATAGTGATAGAGATGATAACAATAAATAGTGAGGTGTTCAGAAGCCCTACTCAGAACACAAAACCAGGAGACACACGATTACCCACCTCCACCTATGTGTAAACTAATTGTAAGTTATTACTCACTTCCCTTCCCCTTCCTTTCTTCCTTCCAAACTCCAGTCTTTTTAACTTATTTCAGTCTGTTCTGACTGAGAGGGTGAGGGGCACGAAGGGTTGTGTTTTCGAACCAAAATGGTGTTGCCAAACGGACAGATTTCAAAGAATACCTACGCGTACAAAAATGATCTATCCAAATTTCAAAAAGTCCAGAGTTTACGTTTATCGAACAGGAAAATTGACCAAAAACATTATGTCCAAAAAATGAGAAGATGCGCGCTCTACACAATAAGATTCAATCAATTATAAGAAAGCACTCACCGTATATTCACCAGCAGTTGCAGGTGCAGGCTCTAGGTCGTCTCTGTGAGGGTTTTCGTGTAGCTTTAAGTGATA
The DNA here is from genome assembly GCA_011764245.1 of Trialeurodes vaporariorum. NCBI lineage: Eukaryota > Metazoa > Arthropoda > Insecta > Hemiptera > Aleyrodidae > Trialeurodes > Trialeurodes vaporariorum. Next base: position 60,132,959 of record VMOF01000111.1, on the reverse strand, counting down.
GGCGACCACTTTTTAGATATTTTAACAAATTTTTCTCCTTTTTATACTGAACATAGTTCCTCATAATCCTTTCCACCATATCTTGAATCATGATGTACCTCCTATTGATCGGTGCTTTTATAAATTCGTATGCCCTGCGTAGATTTGTGTAATGAGTGTTTCATTGTCGTCTCGATTCTCTCGAAGGTTCTCAATAAAACGCTGGATATTTCCGCGATGGCTCACGACCGTTTTTTGGAATTTTCTGTTGCAACCCTCAACGATGTCGTTTGTTCTTTGTCGACCATCCGAATCATGCACATTCCATAGATTGGGAGAGAAGGTAGGCGGCATTGCTCCGTCTCCACGGCGCATACTGGCCCAAAGCATGAATTTTTCCTGGCCATGAAATATGTTGGTTTTTCGCTTTTAAAAACATTTTAAATGTGACATTTTCTTGAAAAAATCATGTTGTTTGGCTCATTTTAAGCTCTGAAATGAATGATTTCACGCATTTTTAGGCTGCCTTGCTTTTTAATGTTCAGAATCTTGATTATTATTCGCAAAATTATGTCCGGGTAATTAAACCTTTCGAACTACAGTGCGGCGTCGCTTCGTCCCCTTCGCGGTCGCCCCTTATTTACATACGTTAAGGGGTGTCTCCACCAGCGAATTTAAAAGCGTGAATAAACTATGGTTGAACCAATGAGCTGCCTTGAAGTCGATAGGTCGAGTCCGATGTATCGACAACAAAGAAGCTCATTGGCTCAATCAGTTTATTCGCGCTTTTAAATTCGCAGGTGGAGACACCCCTTTACCTCGATGTACGCTAATTCCAACACGCTTTGGACGAGATAATAATAGACAATTTAAATCGGACTAATTTACATTGGGCGACCTTTTTTGTACCTATACAAAACGTGTAGGTATTGGAAGACCGAAGAATTATGATTGGACGAAATCTCTTGGAACTAATATCTTGCATTTTTCTCTTTGGGCCAAAATTGCCCATTTTGGATACCGTCCTTTACATGGAAATCATTTCCATGTCCTTTATTAGAATATTAGAGCAGAGCTCATAGACATTTTTTTACCAAGAGAGCTCGCTGGAAATTAAGGGGGTCGTAAAGTATGTCTGCTCCGCTGATGTGTTTATTTTGCCTTCGACATTTTAAGGCGCTCGATGAGGAATTCTTTCGAATACTTCGATGTGCCTTTACCTTGGGCTTGGGAATTAGTACAAATTATTCTTAATACTGCCACTTTAATTGATTGAAACTAATGTAAGTGAAGTAGATATTGTAGAATGTTTTTGGAAGAATAAAATTGAAGAATTTGTTTACGAATGATCGGTTTTATGGTGAGATCGGCATTAGAAATCAATGGCAGCCGGTATTATCGTACCTTTTTTTAAGGTAATTCCAGGCGAAATATTTCCAGATTTCAATCCGATGGATAGCGCCACTAGTCGCTTTTGGGAAAAGTCGTGTTTTCGGCATTTTAAATTGACCGCAAAGAAAAGACGCGAAGTCCAAGAACGTCGGCACCTCCGTGATTTTTTCATGGATTTTTGAGCCAAAAATAACGAGCGAGCCAAATTGGTAAAGAACAAAAGTCGTATAAGGAATTGAGAAAATTTATTTTGCCTTAAACTTAGTGAGTGCGAGTGCTACTACACTTATCTGCCTCACTCGCACTCATTGAGGCTTACGGGAATTATTGTATTTCCTGAATCTTGGCTTTAGTTTTGGGTGCAAGCTTGAAACCTTCTGGGTATCTTCCGAAAGTATGCTTGCAGGTACCGAAGTTCCTCAAATTTGTACTTATGGTGTGATTTCGCCAATTTTAGCCAAGAATTGTTGGCTATTTGAGCAGCGCTACGTTGACTCCACAGTTCGAACTATAATCGGCCTAGGAATCACCTTCAGGGGCCATTCGATTGTAAAGTCGACTTGACAACATCAGATCTGGGGTTTATCAACCCGAGCTCTTTCATCAGACCTTGAGACGGTTTTTTGCCCTGCGATCTTCCTCCCTTGCTCTGCTACCACTCAGCCGCACCCAGTTTCTCGTCTAGCCGCTCGTCTACTTTGGTCCTCCATTGGCCCGGGCCCGGACTGGCTTCAACGTAGCTGCACTTGCTCGCTTGCATTTAAAAGAGAAGAAGAAGAAGAATAAGAAGAAAAAAAATACCCCACGGCGGCGGCTCGACAGGGCAAAAGAGAGAGCATCATGCATTCATACGGCGAAGGTTGTCAGATTCAGCGGGGAAAAACACACTTTTACTTTTAAGTAAAAGGCAAGTACAGGTAACCCTGGCAACCTTGTTCATGTTCCACGTTCCCTCCCAGTCCTTCCTCACCCACAACTGGCGAGAACAGTCGTACCACCTTCATAATGCAACGATGGAGGTGCATGAGAACTCAGACTCTTTGCATTCTTGTATCCAAGGGGTTGTTTTCCGAACAGGTGGTTTTATTTCAAATTGATGCTGTAATAATCACTCCGGCACCCCTCTCACGCCTCTCTTACTCGCACTCCCCTCAACCCTTTCCATTTCACGCACCATTTCTGTCCCTGCTCTCTCCATTTCCCCTTCTTTATACAGGGTGCTGAATCAAATATAGTTTTCACTCGACTTTTTCCAGTTATCGTTGCGGTTTGTGAAAAACGGTGAAAAAATGGTTTTGCGGTTTGAAACTGAGAAAATTTTCCTACTCCCGAAACCGGACGTCTTTTCAAAACGTACTGAAACGGAATCCCTGTTATTTTAGCAAGAAATTCCTGATATTTCAACAGGAATTCCTGCAATTCAATAGGGGTTCCGGCCAAGTAACTGAAATTCCTGATGAAATAACAAGAACTCCGGTTAAGTAAGTATACTAAACGGACGTTTGGTTAATATAACTTGCGTTTTTTCTCATTGAATTATTTGTCAAGAAAGACCCTTTATCGTGGGCCTACAGGCAGCAACAAAGGGGAATTGGGGGTTCTAGGGGGGCTGGCAGTGCTCAGGGGAGGGGTCGAGCCCCCGGGTTCTGCCAAGTCCCCCAAAGAAAATTTTGGAAACAAAAAACGTTTGGCCATTTGTCCATGTGATTTGGAATTTAAGGAGCAGAAACTGTGTTTCCCCCCAAAATTTGCATGGATTGTAAGAGAAAAAGGGGCATCTAGGATCTTGATGGTCAGGATTATTCGGGATCAAACGCTTGAGAAGCAAAACTTCATCTATATTTTCTCCCCCCCCCCCCCCCCCCCAGAAAAAATTGCTAGTTCCTCCTATGCTTGGGTTTCCTGTCTTCGAGGCCCTCTACTCCGGAGAGAGGCATGATCCCTCAATCAATATTTTTTTTATGGATAAACCTTATCTTATTGCATAACTAGACTGAACATACAATTTTAACAATGTTAGAGCAAACCGAAGCTCGATATCGTTTTTCAAGTTTAAGATACCTCAACCCTTTCATGCGCACTCTTTGGGATTTGACTGTTCTTGAGATTTTTTACACCGTTCAAAAGAAGGCATTTTTTTAAGAATTCTGATGGGTCACACAATTTTTCACAAATTGCCTATTTAAAATCCTTTAAATCCCGTGATACAAGTGGCGTAGCGTGCAATTTGGCAACGTTGTACTGTGTCCCTTTAAACCCATGTAAAAGGTCGAATGCGGAGGTGTTCACCGAACACCCAATAGTTCGATCTTTCTCGTGGGTTTAAATGGACAAATTGCAACGTTACCAAATTGCACGCTACGCCTCTGGCGCATGTTACCTAAAATGGTACACGTGTGTGTGTACCACTTTCCGTTAAAGGGTTAAAGGTGAAAGTTGGATACTGACCATTTTCAAAAGCTCGTAGCGTCCTTGAATGTTAACAGATTTACGAAAACTTTGGACTGAAACTCATTATAAGTCAAGCCTCTAATACTTCCAGAAAAAAAAAAAAAATACTCTTTCATTAATCATTATTGCAATATATAATATTAAGAATTGAACAACTCAAAAGTAACTAGTTGTCTATGGTTTTGAAACTTTGTGGTCAAAGGGAGACATTAAAGTATGAGAATTTTGAAGAACACTCCAATACAGGTTCTACCTAGTAACCAAGCGCTTTAAGAAAAAAATACGATAGCTCTTAAAAATTTGCCCAAAATTAATTTTTAGTCCCTCAAAACAATTTTTTGATTTTTTTTTTTTAGACTTCCGGTAACCAATCTTAAGACTCTAGTCTTTACTATCTACATAGTCTAGCTGTGTTCATTTTGAGCCATCCGATTGGAAAGTTGTGCCAATCTTTCTTTTCTGAGCTGTATTTCCAATCAGTTTTTAGTTTTCTCAAAACTCATGAGGTAAACGTATGTTAGGTTCTAAAGAAATGACTTTGGAGAGAAATTCGACACGTGTCTAAATAATTCATTCATCAGTAAATTTTTCAGGCAAGTATAGTCTCACTATAAAACTTATCTTCAATCACAAAGTATGTGTAAGAAAAGACTTGGGGAAATTTCCTCGGTCAATAACATCACTTACGTCAGACACACCTCTTAGTCAAGCTACTTTTGGGCTTTGATCAAACTATAATTGTGTTGGATAATAAATTCCAAAACTCAGAAAAGCTTCTACATTTCACGGAAGAAAAAGCAAAAGTCGCACTGGTAGTATCTTTTAGGGGAGGGGTAGTCTTAAAAAATACGGAGACTCCACTCGAAAAGATAGAGGTTATGGCCGAC